>NNCF01132661.1:0-29719 GCA_002313205.1 Laupala kohalensis | reverse complement strand
TATAAAGATACCCCAAAAGCAAACGAAATGATAGTTTTGAAAATAAACTGAATGTTTTTAGAGTCATCTGAGAAGCTTTTTGACGTTGCTTCTTGTAAATGCACTTCATTTGAATCTTGTTAGTGTTTAAAACCTAAGAAAGTTCCCATCAATGAGAGAAGTTTCTTGTTGGATCAAAACAATGACAGGAAAATGGTTCTAAGCGCTGTTGACAAGAAAGAAACTGCTAGATTAATGAAATGGCTGCAGAGACAAGTTGAAGAGTTAATAAGGGCAGCAAAAACGTCGTGTTCTACTACAGAAACCGATTCCGTTTCAGCAAATTGTGAAGAAGATTCGGTGCGTGAATCTTCCCCAGAAACGTATCCGATAACAGAGGCAACCCCGATAATCACGCCATCGACTGAGACACCATCGACTTCAACGGCGAATCGGAATACATTGCCGTTGCCAACAGTTGCTAAGGTCTGTAATAGATACGGTTTATCGACGCGATCTGCAGCTGGTGTTGCTTCTGCCGTTTTGGCTGACATCGGTTTGGTTTCTACCGAAGATTTAACTCTGGTTATTGATAAAAACAAGATCCACAGAGCTGTATCTAAAGCCCGGACAGAAGCTTCAAAACATATTGGAGGTATTATTATAAAAAGCATTTACTTTGATGTACGAAAAGACAAGACTCTGATAAATGAGAAAAATAGGGGATCGCAAAGAAGCTTTAGAAGAGCACATTTCAATTTTAGCAGAACCTAGATCAATTTATTTGGGACACACACAGCGCCAAGTCGTGGCACTGCAAAGGTAATTCTTACTTCGATCACAACTTTATTGGAGGGTCAAGGTTGGAATTTAGATGACGTGATTTCCGTTGGATGTGACGGAACTGCTACTAACACCGGTTGGAAGGGTGGCATGATACAATATTTAGAGGAGTATTTGGAGAGATCGTTACAATGGTGTGTTTGTATGCTTCACTCCTTCGTCATTTATTCTTGACCTTAGATGGTTGCATTTCGGGTCCTAGAGAATATTCCTGACCTATTGGAAAACAATTATCTGGTTGCGAAAATAAAACCGCATGCTGAACTTGTGCGATGGCTGGTAATTTGCCAGACTTGCCGAAAAATGTGCTCGATGAACTAAGTACGGATCAAAAGTATGTTTATGAGATATGTCAAGCTGTGTCAACTGGTTCCTATACTCTTGAGCTGGCAAACCGTTAACCTGAAAAAATGGCGCACTGGAGATGGCTTCTGCTAATCGTATACTCAGACTTTACGTAAGTACTCTTAATCCATCAGAAAATTTGCAATTGCTTGTCAACTACGTGGTTAAAGTATACGTTCTGATTTGGTTCATAATCAAGCAAAAGACGTCTTTTAAGGACGGATCCAATAATATTTTTCAACTGATTATGTTCTCTCGATTTTTACCCGAAAATCTGAGATGTTGTCGATTCTGTTATCGAAAGAAGATAAGAGTTTGGTCATTGTTGACTTTCCTTGTCACACATAATCTGTCGAAAGATGTGTTAGACTGGTAACAGAGGCCTCACAAAATGTAACTGACGCTACTTCCAGAGATGACTTTATTAGAACCAGGTTGCAATCTCGAGCAGAAATGCCAAATTTTGGACACAAAAATAAGTTTAAATTTTAAGTTTTTGTCATTGATTATAAGCTCTATTTTGTTACCTTGTGCTTTGCTTCATTTATTTCAAGAATAAAATACCTTTTAAACTTGATTTTTATATTATTTTAGGCATACGGTTTAGGTCTGTAAAATGGTAAAATTTACAATATTTCAAAGTGCGGTAGAGCCCTCTAGATGGCACGTAATTCTAGTTTTTTTTTTACTTTTTTCGTAATCTGTGTAAGATTACGCAAATTTTGATACCTCTTGCGCTAGTGTAGCTCGAAAAATTTCTTTTCTTGTACGTACATGGACGGGACAGTCTAATGCCCAACCCACGATTCTACTTAAAGTAAGAGACTCTAGAAAGGCGAGTAGGCAAATGTCTCGCCACCTATTGTATGTAATAATATGTTTGTTAATAAATTGCCCTGTTGCAATGGAATTGAATATACTTTTTTGTGTTGAGAACAAAGGGCTTGAGAGCATGCTCGTTAACATTTGTAGTATGTTGTTTTGATCTAGTAACATGTTGATGTATGATGTACGACTTGCAACTTCAAGTACCTTATTCAAACCTTAACTCTCACGTTAACAAAAATGAGATTTAAAATGTTTCCCATCTGAACTATTCATTTGTTATATAGCTACTGGTGACAGCAGAATTTTATTGTAGTGTAGGACCGTTATTTTTTATAATTGAATGGTTTTAGTCCATGCATTGTACAAATCTCAATTTGATGCTTAACTCATATTCTTGTATGTGTTTTGAATTTCAGCAAAATTGCGTTTCGTTTCTTGATAGAGTTTGTTTACAAGTTGGAGTGTTGATTAATGTGGAGAATATTGAGAAGTTTTCTCACAGTTTGCTTTGTAGTGTAGTCTTATTAGCTAATTTAATATAATTTGTTTTCCGTGAGACAGATGATTTAATTCAATTGTATGTGAATCATTTTAAGAAAAAGATTAAATCCTATTTTCCTGTAATAAACGATATTACTGGGGTGACTTGGTTAGATTATCCAAGCTGTGTTCCATCTGCAGTGAATTTTCTTGACAAACATTTACCAACTGTTATGGGAACTATTAATGATTATGTTTTATCAAGGGTACTTACTTATTCGGTAACAAAGAAAATTATTCCAAATGTAACATTTGGTTCAAGTTTCGTGTGTGTATCAAATGTGAAAAAGTTGTACGTACCATATCCGTATTGAAATCATCAAATGTAATTATTGCCTCCTTGCCTCCTAATTTTGAGTATTAATGTTTCCAGTTGGGTGATGAATGAGTCAGTATCACTAAATGAAGACACAAATTGCAATAATTGTTTTCCTCATATCACCAACAATACTTGTTTCTACAGGTTATGCTTAAAAATTTATCTCAACACAATTTTCCACTTAGTCTTTAGTGTTTTGCTCAATACATTTAAGTATATAAAGATACTTTCCACCCATTGTATGATGCTCAAGATGGGTCTGAGCGACCCCAATATTCTGGGAATAAAAGTTGTTAAAAATATCGCTATCGTTTAAAAGTGAAGGAAAATGCAGTTATTTAAGAGTTCCTTTATTGCTATCATATCACAAGCGTGTTTCATATAAGAAAATAAAAGAGAGAGGTGAATGTGACTCCACTCCGCCTTTCGGTTAGAACTGACCGTGAACAGGTCTCTGTCGGCTTCCTCTCTCCAACTCTCTGTCCTTTCGGTCAGAGCAGACCCTGAACAGGCCTCTGGCGAATTCCCTACAACTCTCCTCGGTTAGAATTGACTTCATGGTGTTTGCCGAATTCTTTCCATCTCGCTTCCTTTCGGCCTGAATTGACTCAACGGTTTCAGCCGAACCTATTCCCTCATACTACCTTTACCAAGTCAGAATCCCATAAGATTGCACAAGACTCGCCATGCGCTTCGTCAGTATTGTCGTCGGACCCTCCACGCCACCGTTTGTTGTACTCTGAGTAAGTTTGAGTATTAAATGTCAATACTATGTCTGTCATTATTAATTTTCTCCTGTCGTTAGATTTATAAGATTAGGGAATCTTCCACATTCCTTCTAGTCAGCTCTCCCTTAAGTCAGACGACATAGGTTACCCCTAACGTTAGATACCACCGTCGCCCTGACAACTTGTATCAGAGTGGAATACGGATTTTTTTCTTTTTGGGGATGCTGTTCCTGAACGCAACGACGACTTAGTTCAGAAGTAGGAATTTTTTCGTAGAGTTTTATAACTAGATTCTATTTTTTCTTTCCTTTCGTTTCTTCTGTCACCCAGTATGATAAAATGCTAAGGAAACTTTTTTCAAGGGAAAAGAACTACAGGAAGAACGCTGCACCTAGCAGTTCAGAACTACTCTTTCAAAAGGTTTTACCAGTATATACGAAGAGCAGGACTATACTGCATCAGCCACGAACAGTTTGGAGCGTTGAGAGGGGAACTAAAGGAGAGATTATCCAAAAATTAATAAGAGGATGTAATGATTTCCTTCGCAGCTCTGTGTTTTGTGTACTCCCCCTTTTGATATTGATAAAAATCGGGTAGATAATATTGCATATGATTCACGTGTATTTGAAGGGAACATTGGTGTTGATTCTTTATGTTCTCCCTCCACTGAAATCGTTGACAATCAAGTAGGTAAGATTGTTTACGATTGATCTGTTTGTGAAGGGGATGTTGATAATAAATTGTTGTATTCTGCCTCTCCGGATATTTTGCAGATTCAATTAGTGGATTCAGATTTAGTTCGTGTTAGAAAAAATAGTGTGAATGACATGCTATTAAGATTGTTAGACGATGGTTGCAAAATAGCAGGAAACAATGTTTAGTTTTGCAAAAGAAATAGGTCAGTTGCCTTAGCACGCGTCATTTGCAGCCAGTTCATTATACTACAAGAGGCTGTACCAGTACGACCTTCCACGCTGACTAAGACTTCCTTACTAATAAATAATAATAATAATAATAAATTTATTGTCAAAAACAGTACAAGCTGCGTATGACCACGTGGAGGACAATAAACTAATTTACTCTCCGGAAGAGAGCAAGGGACCATCCCATCAATTCCGATCAAGGACCCTACGGCAGAGGCGGATTCAAAAAAATTCAGCATAAGTTCCTAGATAAGACAAAAAGTTAGCTGCGAGTTATAATACATATATAATGTCAATATGTTTGTAATTTTACGCAAAAAATTACATAGTCAAGTTATTATCGAACTATAGATTATTCTGAGTATAGAGTTTAAAAATCATAAGAATTGAAATAACACTAAATTCACGATTTATTGTTACAATAAACACGCCCCTAGACAAAGCCTAGAGAACCTATATAATAAATCCGCCTCTACCCGAAGGAAAAACGGAGAAAAACCCGGGCCAGGATGCGGCTACAGAATTTATGTACACAACCGTGCCAAAGTTGAGTACACATAAAACTAAATTAATATGGGCCATAAGACAAGACATTCATGCAAGAAAATAGTTTTTGAAATTGTTATAAGTTATTTAAAAAGTACTACAGCAATGGCGTGATAAAGTACAAGACGAATTTAACTTTTATTAAAATCAATAAATTCTTTTACAGTGTAGAAGCACTGGTGCAGGAGGTAGTTTTTAACCGCGGATTTGAAGATATTCAATTTCATAATGTCTTTTATATTCTTGGGCAGGGAATTATATAGAACGATTCCCGAATGATAAGGTCCTTTTTGGCAAAGAGTGGTTGACACTCTAGGGCGATGAATATTACTACTATTGCGTGTATAGTGTTCGTGAACGAGACTGTTTCGTATAAAGAAAGGGTGGCACTTCAGTAATTCGGACTTAACAAACACGACTGTTTCATAAATATAAATGCAGGGAAGTGTTAATATATTTAATTCCTTGAATAAAGGTTTACAAGAGTTTCGGGGGTGAGATTTACAAATTATCCGAACTATCCTCTTCTGAATTCTGAAAGTTTGAATACTCTGACCGGAATTACCCCAGAAGGTAATGCCGTAACGTAAATGGGAGTAAACGTTTGCAAAATATACGCAACGGGAAATACGTGGACTAACTGCGTTAACTAAGATTCGGAATGCGTAACACAATTTGCTTAATTGGGAATTAAGATTGTCAATGTGACAATTCCATTTGAGGTTGTCTTGAATATGGAGACCTAAGAATTTTGTATTTGTAACAGTTTTTAATTGTGTTCCGTTTAAAGAAAGAGAAACCTGGGGTAAAGATTTTGTGATACTATTGTGAAATGACATAGACACTGTTTTGTCAGTGTTTACAATGAGACGATTTGCATGGAACCAAGTCGAAAGGTTAGACAAAACTTTTTGAGCATTGGCGTGTTTACATAGTAAATTAGTGTCATCAGCAAAAAGAACCATTTTGCAATCTGATGTGGATGATGACATGTCGTTCACATACAATAAAAAGAGTATAGGGCCGAGAATTGATCCTTGGGGTACTCCGCAAGTAAGTGGCTTTGTTTCTGAAAGACAACGCTGAAGTATTTTCTTTTTAGTATAGGATATTTTTACCTGTTGATATCTATCTTTTAAAGAAAAAGTTAGCCATTGATGAGGAAGTTCACGAGTGCCTAAAGAATGCAATTTGGAAAGGAGAATTCCGTGATCGATGACATCGAATGCTTTGGATAAGTCAAGAAAAACACCCTGAGGATCTTCGTGTAGGTTTCGTAATTAGTATTGAGAAAATTTATGTAACCATAATTTTTATGAATGAAACGAAAGATTGGAAAAAAATTCGCAGATATCATAAAATTCCATTATCTCAAGTAACTGAAAGTCAGGACCATATTATTAACTATCTAGATGAACCGTTACTTCGGCAAGACACGACACTAAAATCAGATTTACTGTAAAGAAACCGGAGGAAACATGAGAGTCAATAAAAGATGAATTGAGAAATTTAATTACCGAGTTTTTAGATATTAAATATAACAAGGATAGGGCACTTTTTTTCAAACATTCCAGGGCAATTAGTTTTACTTCGTAACTTCGTCCTTTCGACTGGTCAAACAAAAAAATTGGCATCCTGCTGGGAAGAACCATATATACTCCAGTAACCTTCGAAATAGAAAATATTAACGACGGGGAAAAAGTAGTAGCTCACCATCGAAATTTAGTCCCCCTCCCACGTGATATAGGATCACGGTCACCGAGGGTACTTACAGAGTATACTGAACCCAACTAAGTTAAGTTGCCGGAAGGCGGGAGCTCCGAGTTGCACACTGACGTTAGTGAACAGGCAAGCATTAAGACGGTGCTGGTCGTTCGTCGACAATTTAATTTAAGAAAATTACCAGGCAGACGATTTGAAGAGACAGATGCCGATGGTAGGAAACTCCCAAGAGTCGGGTGGTGGGACAATGCCGCACACGTGTAATTCAGTATGAGTGTACACAGTAGAACAAAGCTAGTGCAGTGAGTTCTGGACCAGTGGCGGATCCACGTGGAACCCAGGGGGCACGTGCATCCACCAAGACGGATAAAACAATATTCTTAAAATGCTCATTTTACTTCGAAAAAATGTGAGTTTGCAAATTGAAAGTATCAGGTCGAGTAATAAAATTTGTGTTAAGCGATGACTCATTGAAATACAATCATATGATTTGAACTTTATTCTGACAGTCACAATAAAAAAGGCACTGAATCCAATGTTCGCGTAGTTTCATAGATCCATAGCACATGATCTTTTCTTATACTTACACTTAGGGTGTTAATTGCTCTTAATGTATTTGATTACACATCATCATGTCTTCTTAAAGAATTCGAAACATCAAACAAAAATAGCGAATATTAATTGATTTTTCTGTCTCTTCTCTGAACCTGAAGGTGTCGCTAGATGCTTGGCATCGGCACTTCCAGTGACATCCGGGAGAGGAATGCAGTCTCCGTCAATAGCCAGCGCAGCTTGTTGTAAACGTTACTTGTGCAGCGACGAACAGATAATGCATGCTCCTATAATGCTGCGTCTTTCAAGAACATGCGCAACAAGAAACGTCGGTTGGCTTGGAAATGGCGTAGGCAAGAAAATAACCAATGACTCAGAGCGCGTCTGTTAAGTAAGAGGTATAGTGATTAAGCGTAGTATTTTCAATAATTAGCATAGTATAGTCAGGGAAATAACAATAAACTAGCCACGAAATACACAGGGAATTATATTATTGGGGCATATATAATTACTAATTATATTATGTGACGGTGAGGTCCTCTATAATATAATTACTAAGAACAAGACAAAAATATCTTTTGTGCGTGTGTTGTGTGCATTGGAACAATGATTGTTAGCGACTAGTGATTATTAGTAATATAAACATTTAAGCAAATCAGAAACAGTAATATTCGCATTGTATTATTATAAGTTTTGAATCAAGATTATTGGTTATAGGTTCATGAATCAAGAAGTTTCAAATGGTTATTGATAGTGCTGAATATACAATTTAAAACTAAGCCAGACGAACTATTGTTCATTGTACGTAGTGAAATAAAATTTGTAATGTCTCAATGGTTGATACATATTGATTTGCATATTCCAGCATTAAAGGATAGAATGATTTAATCGGAAGAACAATATGTTAGGAAACAGGATTATTGAGTTGAGGTAGCGAGACAAAATTTTCTGTTTTAAGCAACCAAGGTTTCGAACTTTTATTAGTTCTTCATCAGGGCTACAACACACGAAATCACAATTCTACAATGCTGAATTATCCTTACATAAATATAATAAAATATAAAAAATTATGCTATGCTGTATTATTAAAATCCCTTGAAATTATGTATAACCCTAAAAACATAACACCCACCTCTAATACTAATACACACAAGTGAATTGCTGAGAACTCTGATACAGTCAATATAATATTACTTACCCGCATAATGGTCAATGTGAAATACACCTACCGCATCCCCAAACACACACATCCAACTCCCCACATCACCACTGCACAAAACACACAGCTGAGTGAGAACTAACCTCAACGCCCTAGTACTGTCCCGCACCACCGCCCTACCCAAACTCCCATTGGTCACCCCGCAGACCCGAGCCAATGACGGCCAGTGATCATCAACCAGTCAAAAACCAACAAAAAACCAAACACAACCTCCCTCAAACCAACGTACTTCGTCAAATGACCATATACAAGAAAGTCTTGAAAAAGTTCTTGAAGAAAAAAAACAAAATAAGAAGAAAATTTTTCCCCCTCTTCCTTTTTTTATTATAAATTTATTGTTTATTAGGTCTTTTGCTATCCAACTTATCTAAAATACCTATATATACCCTACTTAGATAGTCTGTATCAGATTTCATATTACAAGACAGCTTCATTGGAAATATATACCATTTCTTTGGAACATCTTTTCTTAACATTAGTTTCATAATCAATAATTTTAACATTATCAAAATCAAAACTGTTAGAAAGTTCCACTGCATGTTTCCCCAGTGCACACGTGGGTTTATCCTTTGCGTACATTTTCACATGATTTTCCATAAATACTATTCACCATCAGTTAATAAAAATTCGTTTCAAAAGTCGATGTGGCATTCTTTCGTAACGCGGTGTTGAGTTCGAGGTAGGGAAGAAGCCAACGCGATTGATGAAAAGAGAGAATTTTATGAATGTGCATAAGCTTGTAGCCCAAGTCTAGCGCTTGTTGTAAATTGCGAATTTGAATGACGTAACGTCGTTTAGGAAGAAGTGTAGTTATGAGTTTCGACTGCTGACTCTCGCGGTGGGGGGTATCTGCGTCTCAGGACAAATCGGTAGATCGCTGTGTGCGTCGTGGCGATGTTCCAGAATG
The DNA here is from genome assembly GCA_002313205.1 of Laupala kohalensis. NCBI lineage: Eukaryota > Metazoa > Arthropoda > Insecta > Orthoptera > Trigonidiidae > Laupala > Laupala kohalensis. The sequence goes on along the minus strand of NNCF01132661.1, from coordinate 20,268 downwards.
TCGTGATCGACTTCTAGCATATAACCCTCTGCGCTACTCGAAATCTTGCAACATCCGACACCCATTGAAAGTCACCAAGTGGCAAAGCTTGCGACATAACTTGTCCGTACAGATTGTTACAATCGATATACTGTAGATAATCGGGTTCACGTGGATTATAGAGATCATTCATAAAGTGACTGTTTGCTTTGGCAGGTCTCACACTGACTTGGACGAGATCTCCGCGAATCCCTCTTTCAAAGAACAGGAGCATGTCCTTGTCGGAAAGTAGTTCAAACTCCATCCTCGTGATTTTTATCATTGCGTCCGGCGACAGAGAGGGTGTAGTGAGATAATGCATAGGATCAAGCATGTAGACACGCATACACAAGTTGCGAAACGATTCAAAAATGTCGGTGAGGAGAAGCACATGGATTTTCAAATACAAATCAACATAGTCGGAGAGAGTGCGAATCCCGAACGCTTTCCAAACCCGTTGTCATGCCATAGTCTTCATCACTAATATGTTCACCTGAGATGCGACTAAAAACTGCTTTCATTGATGACAATGAAGTTTCTGCGAGCACAGTTTCCGTGTTAACATTGACATACAGAAATACACCTTTCCTACATGCTAATGCAAAGTAGTGTACATCAGGTAAAGGCGCTCGAACATCCAACAAATCTATCAGATGAAGTGTACGCGCCAAAGCATCCAGTGAGCTAGACATAAATTTAAACTAATCTAGAAAACAAAGTTCCACTTTTCCCAGGCGCATGGAAATGTAAATGAAGCGTTCGCGATTGTGTGGTATAATACTAAGTTTATATTTTTTTAAATTAGTATCTCGTCCTAGAGCGCGAAGAAGAAAATGAGAATCGTATGATGCCGAATTATGCGTAAATATGGGAATATGAAGAGAAACTTTACAGTTCACATTACACGCGTTATGTGCAGCTCCTCTATACCTTCCAGTAAGATGGTTGTGTTCGCGAACAATCGTATCTGTAGCCGATAATGTCCCTCCGCAAATGTGACACTGCATCGCATTCTTCAAATGAATCTCGTCCTTACTTCGCTTGACGAGTGGTAGCGGATGGTCAACACACGACGCATAGTCTCACGCAATATTTATGAATGCAGTTAGCAATTGATTCAGTACATCATTCCCACGAAAAGAAGTATAGGTATAACGCGTCGCGTTGAAAGTACACACAACATTGAATCCTACAGCAAAAGGACGATGATGTTCATGTGCGTCTGAATACGGTGCTGCAACATTAGGTTGACGAGTGTCAATAGGTTCTGTAAAAGCTTCGAAATCAAAAGAGATGACGAGAGGTGTGCGTTGTTGTCGACTATAGTTTGTAAATAGCATGCTTGCATCTTTTCCTTTTTTGGTAAAATAACACGCGTCCCTCCATCCGGTTGACATGTGTGGGTTTCAAATTTCTCTTTACGTAGGAAAACACTCGAACACAAATTAAAGTTCAATACACGATGTTCATTTTTCGATAGTTGAGAACCGAGCAATCGACTCATATCCTTAATCCAACAATAGTGACGATTCTGTAACAATAGATTCGTGTGAAATTGTTTTACCGTTCGAACGTAATGAATGACATGTACTACCCACTTGTTTTGCGTCGCCGACCATATCAAATGATGCATGTGTATTGAATATTAAGGATTTTGTTTTTGAAAACGATGTAAATCACAAACTGTCATCGGGAAGTGAATCCAATTCAAATTTAATGTATCCATGATCTGTGAAACACGTCGCGATAGTGTGACGGACGAGTAGAATGGGGATGCGAGTACGTTTACGATGACACAACATTGCCGCTATCGACCAAATAAAACATTATTCATCACCATTCTGCACATAAACAATTCCCTTTTTTGAATGTTGAAAACGCGGAGCAAACGTACATAACCCGATCCGACATGATTGCAATCAATGCAATGAAAATCAATGCGAAAAGATGCAATTTTCTTAAACACCTTACCGGTATCCCTCACTAAAATCTTCAAATTGCGTGCTTATTAGTTGAACAATATTTTCGTGATAGTTCTCTTCACGATCTTCTCTTGAAAACACGCTCACCGGAGAGGAAAAGTAAATTCTCAAAAGCTCTACACCATTCGGTTTTTATATCATAAACTGATATTCTAAACTCGCTGTAACTTTACAGGTGTTATTAAAACGATTCAACGCGGAAAGAAAAGGTGTTTCACACTTCTTTTAAAATTCTAACGGATTTCGAATACAACAAGTATTCATAATACACCCACGGATATCACGATTGATATAGGAAGATTGTCTCTCTGTGCACTGAAGCATAAAAGTAGAAGAGGGTTCGCGCCCACGCTTAGAACTCATTTTCTCCTGCCATACATTTCCTCCTGCCATACATATAAAAAATGTATCAAATAAAATAAAATTTAAAAAAAGGTTTTTTACATTCGATCCATCCTCATGGATGCCTCTAAGGCAGCCACCTACAACGACCTTTCTTCGTCTGTCATCGACAATAATCGTAGGGGGATGATATACCACCCCGATAAAGTATCAATTTCTGAAAAGAAAAATATGTTTATTATAAATAAGACAAAGAAAATAATGAAAATTGTTTTTGTTCCATACCTCTCGGCAGGGTGGAGAGTGCTCGACGTGCTTGTCGGCCACGTATTTGTTCTAAAATGAAAAACAATTTTTCAAACACATATTGATTCCATGCCTATAAGAGAAGAACAAAAAATGAAGAACACATACCTTCATCTTCATCATTCATTAATTCAAGAAATGCTCCAAAACTTCCATCTCCTGTTCTTAGTATAGCGAGAATGACTGAAATACAAAAAACATACGAGTACACTGTGATTGCATAGCTATAAGAGAGAAGAACAGAAAAAAGTATAAACACGCATACCTTGTATATAGTTTTGATGTGGTTCTTCTGCAAAAATAAAAATAAAAAAAATGTTACAAAAAATTTATCGAAAGACAAAAGAAAGAAAATGTTTGTATACTACACAATACGCGGAATGTTTTGTTCAAGCCGTGGTGATGGAGGAAGTCCTTCTATCTTTATAGTAAACAACATTTTAAAAAATGTTGAATAACATGTTTTGCAATAAATAGGATGAAATAGACGAAAAAATTAACCATGAAGCCTCCACTCCGCTCCTCCTACGTTCACGTATATGACTGTAGCTACATCTAAAAGAAGAACAAATGTAGAACATTGTCGTATATTAAAAAATTGTATCAAAAACTAAGATGAATTCTTACCGTGAAAATCCTCCTCTGTTGACATGTTATTTTTCCCAAGGAAGTTTTCCAAGCAAATGAAGCTTGGTGCGTCTTGTACTCTTGTAATATAGTGCGGATACAAACACACCCAACCGCGTCGTATCACATAGCGGATACCACTGAGGCCCCGCAAGCGCCGCGCGCACAAGCTGAACCACAACATGTCCTTACACGCGCGCGAAGTAACCACTTTTACATAAGAAATACATTTTTATTTAACACCATTTTCCTGCAGTAATGAAGAAAAATTCCCAATATTCATGATACGCAACACTATTTCCCTACACGTGCAGTAATGAAGCATTTTCCCAACTTTCAAAATATACCCATGATATGCCACAACATTTCCCTGGTATAATGAAGAAAAATCCGCAACATTCAAAAATATCGCAAACCATATCCTTCCACGTGTAACCACTTTTTTACTGTATCACACAACGTTGTGCAATAGGGCGTAATATGCCCTTGCATTTGTAACCGTACATCATTAAAATTATATCATACTGTATTTTTTCAATTTATCACATCTCCATTTCCGCACATGTGTATATATTACATAATAGGATAGGTATATAATACTGTTTTTCACTCCACGAACACTCAGTCTATTTTAAGCGTTTGCATTGTGTACATCGTTTGAAAGAAATTATATTACTGTTCTTTGCTCTGTGAGAAATACGCTTTAGTTTATTTCTTTTCTAGCGTTTACAATTGTGTGTGATTAAAAAGAAATTCTATTACTGTTCTTCGCTCTGTAAACATAACACTTCTGTTATTTTTCTAGTGTTGGCATAGTGTACGTTGTTTGAAGAAAAATATTATCTTCAATGGCACAAGCATGTGTAAGTATGGAAAAAAGTATCTCTCTTTTTTCTTAAATATTCTAGGTTATCATTTTCATAAAATATTTTTTGTTAAATTCATCCTTGTGCATTTAAGTTATTTACATTGTTTGCTGTTTTAAAATGTTTTTATTTTTACTTTATTTCCTAACAGTGTTTTGCTTAGTGGTTATTTTAAGGAATTGTTTATACTACATATAGTATTTCTTTGCATTCGCCGTAGCTTGCTTGCTCGCGCACCGAAGCACGGAAGCAGGAAGTTTACATATCACTCGCGGTTTTTGTAGCACTGTGTCCCACTATTTCGCATGTCGAACAGTGTGCACATTTATATGAAATGAATGTAAATTTTTGTTATAGACACGCAATAAAGAAGGAAATAGAAGGTGCATTAACTTTGCCATCAGATGAAGAAGAAATGAAAGTGGTTACGGAAAAACACAGAGAAAGAAAAAGGCAATACAAGATATTGCGAATATGGATGCAAAGAAAATGTAAGTTTTGAAAAAAAATTGTTTGTTTTATTAAAGCGATGTATTGCGTATTAAAATAACTTTTGTTTTCTTTTTTGTTTGGGAAAAGATCGTCCATTCATGTTGGTGAAGGAGAAAAAAATGTGTTGACCTAATTTCTTCAGATGAAGAAGACAAAGTCGTGGAAAAAATATAGATAGTTCAGAGAAAACGAGAATGTACGATGGATAAAATTTTCGATTCAAAGCTATTGTAAGTAAAAAAATTATTTTTGTTAATTTTTTTATAGTTTGAAATAATTTTGTAACCTTTTAGGAATAAGGAAAGAAAATTAGAATCTCCTGTTGCAAAATACAAAAAAGAAAAAAAGTAATTATTGTTTTATATGTAATTTTTTAAAACGAGATGTAATTCTATTTTTTTAAAATTATTTTAGATTTGATGAAAATGATGATATTGATATAATGGCGAAGACAACATATTGGAACAATGTGTTTTCAGAGTCGCTGTGCAGAATTGATAATTTGCAATTTTATAAGTTTTAGGAAAATGCATTGCTTTGAAGACTCTGCGCTAAACAAAAAAATATCATGTTTTTATATTTGTACAGAAAATAGGCTATCGGGATTAGGAACGAGATCCCACTACGAGATTTAGAAGCCGAAACGACACATCACGTCATAAACGGAAAACTTGTGAAAACACGCTATGGGACGAAAGCCATCTTGCTGGAGTCCTTGTCGGCGAAATTTTTCCTACCATCCAAGTAAGTTTGTTTTTCGAGAAAAAAAATTTCTTCAACTTATAATGAAAAAACACTCATTCATTATTTTGTTAACCTTTTATCTTTTTTATTTGTAGATAAATGGAACTAATTCCTACCCCAAAAAATGTCGATGATTTTATAGCCATGAAGCCGGTGATACGAGTTTTAGAAGTGCATGTAATAGAAATAATTTTTCCAGAGGAATGAGAGAGAATATAATTTTTTGTACTATGTATGTGATGTATTATTCATTATTAAATAATCTGTATTATTCGGAATATATATAACTTTGTATGTTTGAAAAAATAAAAAAATCTATATTCTAAAATAATGTCTTTTTATTCTCCTGTTCCCAGGACGAAATAGGAGAGGGATATTTTGAAAAAATAAACACTATATTAGATGGATATTATTATTTAAAAAATTAATTTGTCAGTTTGCTCAGTGTTTGGTTGAATACATTGGAGAATAGCGAGTTTTACACCTTGCATGAACCATTCAGACGCAATCTTTGCACAGTTCTGTGACGGTGTATCTCCTATTCGTCTTCTTTTGATGTTACCATTCACCGGTTAAAATTTTTGTTTCTTTCCGCAAAGAGTGCACACATCATTTTCAGAAAGACGTTTACGTTTGCAAGTGGGTTGTGATGTTGAAGAACTACTGTCTTCTCTTCCCGATTATTTTCCTTCATCCGACATAGCATTCTCATCCATGATGTTTCTATGTGCGTGAACAAAACGCTACTGAAGACGATGGTAATAGGTTGTATTTTCGCACAGTGTCTGTCAGTGGTGTGTAGTCCCATACGACAGGATGTAAAATTAAACAATATGCAGAGGTTTTCGGTGGAATGTTAGTCTTTGTCTCAAAGTGGATGCGTATATCCACCGTTGTCCCTATCGTAGGTACATCATATCGTCTACAATCATAAACGATAAAGGGGTATAGGTTTGTGTATCCCCAAGTTGTAATGACGGAAATAGGCTCGCGATCGAAATATCCTCTTTCAAAATCTTTGAACATGTTAAATGTTTCCGGACATTGATCATACTTTTCTGTATCGTTGGACCATGCCATTAGCAGTTCGCTATAAGGTATAAACACATCATAGAGAAAGAGTTTTGCCGTATGCAGAGAAGCATGATTGAATTCTCCCGCATTTTTCGTAATGTCATTCTGTCTATTCTCTTGCAGAGCAAAGATGACCTACAGCGGTGCCTCCTTCACCGTTGACGATTTAAAAGTCCATGTGTGTTTTTTAGACTGTGACACATTCGGGAGCTCCTGAAGTTCTAACCGATTGAAGTCGATAGGTAAAGGTTTTTCGATAATGTCTGTTAGATAGAGCTTCGCCATCTCATCGACACGCACGTGGGGCACGCGCCACGACATTCTAGTGATGTCATCTGGTGCGGAGAATAAAGATTCGTTTGCAATGAAACAATCATTATCGTGTGTGGAACGTACTAAAACGAGTTCTTGTGATACAACGTAAACGATAGTTTGATGATCTTCTGCAAATCCCATCAACAATTTTAACGGTATCCATGCTATAAATTTACCGTTGGGTCTTATCAAAGATTTTGGTAAATTGACGTCTTTCTCGTAGAATGACTCACCTACTGTCCATCCAGTATTTTTATGTAAAATTCGCTCTTCGCGCGACAGAGATAGAACATTCTTCATGGTTGCCGCTTTTCCGGGAAGACGTGTAAAATCAATCATAGTACCATTGATTTCATAGCGTATTTCCTGAAATAAAAATGCCCATTCGTTGTTGACGAGTTCTGCATCTATCCGCGTTGTTGCTCCACTTTTTAATACTTTTCCTTCTATAACGATCACGCTGTCGCAAGGAAGTGTGACAGAATCCTTAATTTGAATGGCGATGCGCATTTCATCATTCTTATTGTACGATGCCGTATAATGTGTGTAAATACGTGTTTCACACGCCGTAATACGCGAACGTTTGTAAATACCTCCCGCGTGATCAACGAGGAGGTTGGTGTCGGGTATGTTTTTGATTCCCGCTTTTCTTTTTAGTCTCTTTGTCTATAACATGATAGCCGAGCTCGCGCAAGAGGCGTCTACTCTTCTGTGTCAAAGATGTGCTTGCGCAAAGCGTAGTGTGTTGTGAGCGAGGTAGCGGTTGCATTTTATGCAATTTTTCGTGTTTAAGGAGAAGACAGCGCGTTACATGAGTGTTTTCTCGAAATGGAATGATCTCACCTTTACTATTTTTCAGTTGAATGGCAATGGCGTTTATATAGTTTGTGTTTAGACGATGCGCCACCGCATGGTACGGTATTTCTTCCACGTTTGCTCCGGATGTAGAACGTGCGCCTTTCGGTTGTTGATGTATCCGTTTTCTACGATATTACAAGTGATATAAACATTGAGAAAATCGGTTTAATCAACCTCTTCCTCAGACTGCACATAATCGCCGCGTTCCGTTCTTTGGACAAGACTTACTGAAACCAATGCGCGGTAAAATTAACGGTATTCGCGACATGGAAGGGTATCGCAGCAGATTGTTAGATATCTATGTAAAAAAGAACCTGTTGAAAAAGCACTACGAAACAGAAAGATGGATGTCGCCCCTCCTTCTCCACTCCACCTCCATCATCAACATACATCGAATGTAAAACACAGAAAGAGAGATATCTATCATTTAATTCCATATAAAAATTAATAATATATTCGGACAATCCTAAACACGCGTTTAAAGAAGATAACGCCGAAGATTCGGAAGATTACAATCCTAAATAAATGTTTAAAGAAGATAAAGCTAAAACGTCTTTCTGTTCGGATGACACAAACGATGGTACTTTCAATTGGAATACCGATTTGATGAATGTCCATCCAGGACACTCAGGTCAAAACTACGGCCCGCGTTTCGATAACGGAAATTTGTTTTTCGGGAACAGACGTATGGAACTCTACCCAAACGGAACATTCACGGTGAATCACGAAACATATGATGCAACACCAGGTTTACGGAACTCTTGTATTATCGGCAACAGGATATGAGTGACGTGACGACAGAGGATGAGGCTGCGTTTGCACAACTCTTAAGGGAAACAGGTACACATAAAAATATTATAAAGGTAACACGAAGCTAACATCGTCAGACAAGTATAAATACATTAAAGAAGTGTTGAGATCCACCACTCGCGCGGTAACACGAAGAATGCCGAAGAAAGGATCGGGTCTACGTTATGTTACAACACCCCGTTAAAAATACTGGCGTGATCCGAATGTGCGCGTAGAACGTTTACGTTTATTACACGCCTCTCGAGCAGCCGGACACGTTGGGCGTGGAGGAGAAATTGCGGAAATTGAAAATGAGCTTTGTGACGCCGGACTTATCTTTTGATGATGAAAACGCGATACGGTATTGCAAAAGAACTTCACGCCCCCAGCCACAAACGCTTTCGTAGACGACGTCATCACTAATGGATTGTATGATCTGTGGCAAGCCGATTTGGTGGATATGCAAGAGTATGCAAAGAGTAATAGAGGGGTGCGTTACATCTTGACGGTGATCGATGTCTACTCGAAATACGCGGGGACCGCCACCACTCGTTCGCGACTGTCGCTTGTGTCGGAGAGAAGACATTGCAGAAGAATAAAAAAAAGTAACTGATGCTGCGAATGTGAATCTTGTCATTTGGTTTCATCATGCCTTTCGTTCTGTCAGACATCATCCGTGCCGACTACAGATAACTGTACTCACCACGTTTATTGCGTCAAATATTGTTGAACATTCATTTGCTTATGTTGTACACATCGCATGACGGATGATCAAGTGAAAAGAGGTGTCGCATATTTGACGAACAAGAGCGAAACACTATGCAACGAATTGTGTTCTTTAATAGTTCTACCGTCGACTTCGACTGCATCTTCAATGTGGAAGTGGTTTGACATTATCCTCGATTGTATTATTACCTGTACACTCATCATTCTTTTTTGGTTATCATGACGTTATGTCCTATTTGTTTAGAAGATAAGTTGAACATATTCATCACATCGTGTCTGCATACCTTCTGCAAACCATGCTTCGAGAATTGGATGAAACAACATGATAATTGTCCGCTTTGTCGCCTTCCTTTGTGGCAGAAGGAGACAATCAAAGTATTGAATTTCACAGTGATATGCGAAGAGAATGTATTAGAACAAATGAATGATATAGACCCTGTGGTTGGTCAAACACATATACTTTGTAATATTTTTCCCATGTTTGACTTGTGAGGTACTCAATCTCATTTATGATGGGAAAATAATGGATAGTGTAACAAGCATGTCGAGAAATGAGGTTCGAAACATGATTGTTGTACTTGGGTATTTTAAAAGAATGAAATATATGCCATCCTCTCATTCACTTAATCGATATGACTATAGAATTAATATACTCGTAATATTGTCACGCATCATTGCAGATTAAGGATTGTTGCGAACATCTTATCTATAGAACAAGAGAAAGAATGAAAGAATGGCAATGTTGCAGACTTTTCTTCATGTCTCCACAAACGGTTAAAGTCAACTTTTTTCAGAAAAATAGCAGTGTGTTCCATATGCCTTCGCGAGTGTGTGCAAGAAAGTGAAAAGATAACCTACTGTGGACACAGCTTCTGCAAAACATGTCTCCATTATTGGTTACATATCGGTCAACATGTCCGATATTTCGTCGCTTTATTCGTGATCTAAGACTTCAACAGGAATTAATAGAACTCATTCAAGCATCTTATAACGCATTTAAACCAATGTTACTGTAAACATCTTAATACAGAGTGTTTAATTCATGATAAAAAGAATTGAAAGAATGGCAATGTTACAGACTTTTCTTCATGTCTCCACAAACGTATACAATAGTCTCGCGTAACTGTACTTTATTCACACTTTGTAATGTGACTCTTCCAATTCCCACTATAGAAACACTTAAATTTGATATTGCTGATTTTGCAATAGAGACATGTTTTAGTCACCATGTGTGCCTTTGAATGAAACCTACAAGGACAACCAACCCTATCATTAATTAATATCAAACTAATTATAATTTAAAAAGTGTATTTTAACATTTTGACCGAAAATCAATCAGATATGTGGTTTAGAGTGGGATCTAATATTGAGAATGTTGAATCATAATATTTCTAAACGAATATAACAAATGACTGATAGTAAATTTGTCATTGAGATCTCTCTCCATGTGCATTCTTAAGTGGGGTTACTTCTCGATCGATGCATTCTTAAGTGGGGTTATTTCAGGTTATAGAACATAGAGTCCGACTGAATTAAATAACGAAAGTTTCATCTTTGGTGACCAGCATAAATCCAGGAACAAAATTCTGAAATTGAAATAAAAGTAATTTGATTTTTAAATTGTGTTTGCTCAGATCATAACTACATTGAGTAACATTATTGAGTTTGAGAATAGGGTTTTATAAGTTAAATGCGTCTAAATATTGTGTTTGAATTAATACCTCCTATGGATATATTTACGTATGATCAGTGCTTTCCAATTTGTGAGTGTTTTGATATCCGTTTTTTTCATTCTTGTTCGTTCGTGATCTAATATTTCTGTTACATATCTTGCTATTAAGCAATAAGTATAAATAATATAAAATCTTCGAAAAACACTTGGATATGCAACAAATACATCTTAATTGATGCGAATATGCTTTTATTTCTTTATGCCATAGGCACCTTTGGGATCTACAAGGAGACAGTTTGACTTGACTAAAGAGAATTCTCAAGATATAAGCTTAAACCTAAATATTTCGTAAACGTACGGCTCGACTAGCAAATTTATGTGATTGAATTCTTACAATGTAACCCACATTGTGTCGTGGAACAATAGCGATTTTTCTGCATTATTCATCATTCAGTTACACAGTACTATTATTTCCAATATATCCCATTCCATGGCATGTATTGAGATCACATAAATGCGAATTGATTGAATTTCAAGGAGAAATTAAGCTTTTTGTCTTCATAAAAATTACTTGCTATAAATACTTTGAATGTGTCTGAGTAAAAACTAAAAAATATTCCACTAATAATGATAAAATTCAACATTTTTCTCCGCGAGTTTTATTACGAATCTCTTCGTTGTTTCTGCTCTACCATCAGACAATCGAATACAAATGCTTCTTTGATTCTACGTTCTATTTGCTAAACAAAAATGACGTGTCATTCGCGTCTCCGTGATCTGTTCGGGATGAACACTTCTGCGATCTAAATTTGTATTTTAAAAGGCAGCAAAAAGTAGAACGTCATTTAAATAACCCGCATAAGTCACGTAAATATTCCAATAGAAAACCCTTATTCGTAAAATTTCATATTTTTGTTCAACACCTTCTGAAAATACAAACTTCTCTATTGTATTGATGGTAAAAAATTATGTTAATTAGAGGAGATTTCTAGATTTAAAATAAGTTCTTAAAATATGACCCGAATCTGGAATGTTGAGACCACCTAATTACAATAACTTCATATTTAAATTTCTATGTATCTTGTCAACTGCGTCGCTGCTAATTTAATTTGCTGTAAATATTATGCTTAATGTCTAATTAATACGTTTATATTCACAAATATAAATATCCATGTTGGTTGGTAAAAAATTATATACTCGTAAAGAAGTACCTTAGTCAATCTGTGTGAATAAAACTCAATTTCATTTGAATATCTTAATAAAAGTGATTTGTGTTTTTGTTATATTTATTGATATCTAAAAAAAATAATTTTGTAATATTACTTTCTGAGCATGTGGTTGTATGTTGCACTATTTCAGGCAAAGGGTTATATCTGGGATCAATATATTTCTAGTAAATGTAATTCATTTATTATTTATTAATATCGCTAGAATTAATTCATTCATATTTTATTCATATTCATTCATATTTTATACAATTGTTTTCTATAATTCTTGAATTCCGATTGACATACAAGAATAATGTAAAAGAATTGCAAATTATGTAAAATTACGATAGACAATACACATCACTTCATGCCAAAGAGCTTTTCTTTACGCCACTGTACAAAGTTCAGAAACTATAGGAATATTTATATGTAATTCCTGATTCGAATTTTAAAAAGTCCACTCGATATCTTGCGATAATATTCAAATTCTATGATAAAATCAGTTTTTTTTTACAGAGAAGCAAATCTTTTTACGGATAAGTTTAATTTGTTTTGTATCCCTTGGACTGCGTTGTGAGACAACAACTCGGGATGATATTTTAATATAGAGAATAATAAAGTTTATTGAAGTTAAGAACATGAAGAATATTTTTTGTTATAGAAGTAGAAGACACGTATAATAAAAAGTACCAAATATTTCTTTAATAGCGGCGTAATCAAACATTTTCTCCCCTTACGACTTAATAGGGATACATTCACCAGTACTAGTCTTCTATTGGTCTTCACAATATGGAAGCAGCTTCAAGTTTGACTACGATTGGTCGAACGAAGGTCGTCCCCGTCGCAGGGGAGTGGCATTGCAAACCTAACAAATCCAAACTGCTAAGAGCGCGGGACTTGGATTATTTGCCAGGGTCGATTTTAGCTTCCTGTACTGTATGTGTGAGGACTGGGTTCGTCTCTCCACCGAGAAAGTTATATCTTCATATATTTTTGTCAACATGATTTCCCTGATTGTACTTTCCTCTTGTGTTAAACATTTTAATGGTATTTATTTAAAAAATAATTTGTTTTGATTAAAGAACAAATTTTATGTCATATGTCTCGAAAATGGCCGGATTAATCAGCTTGGTGTTCTGCTGGTGGCGAATCTGATTTCTCGGATTCTTAACAAAAATATGTCGTGGATGGCTTTCCATGATACAGCGAGTGTTCAGTTAAGCAGCAAACTTTGTATTTTTATTCGCATTTCAGTTATTCGGCAGCTATTTCTTAATAGTAAAAATGTTAGAAAGAGTATTAATGTATAAATATACTTATCATGTCATCTTATCACGTTAAAATATATAAATAGACTTATCACATGGACAAAAATCAATTAAAAAAATTCCACACCCACGGGGATTTGAATTTCGGACCTTTCGATTGTGAAGCTTGCACGCTACATCTACACCACCGAAATCAATAATTAAATTGTAATATTTGCAGTATTAACAAAGCAAGTATTACACACGTGTTAAAATTAACTAAGCTACTATAAGTAACATTAGAATCTGCAGTTAATTTGTAAGTAGGTAATACGTTTGCTAATTAAGCTCTCTCACGTTTAGCATAGCGACGTTTCCTTTCAACTTTGTTGCGTTGTTGCCGTCGTTCATCACTTTCTTGGCCTCGTGTTTCGATTGCACAGAGTCGTAAATATTCCAAACGCTGAGTTCTTTGAAGTGTATGTACTTCAGCTATTCGTTTATAATTTGCCGACAAATTCAAATACGTCCATTTGATGCAAGGAGTAGGGGCTTGTGAAGGTTTCGAATGCACACGCTGCTGGTGTTTTGTTCGTCGAATCCTGCAGTTCTACCGTCGGTGGCACCCATATGTACTTTACATATATACTTTTTGTTTTATTTTTCGTATAACCATTATATTTATTAATAGTTTTATTTTTCGTATAACCATTCATATCCTCCTACAATCATTAGTTTCATGTTAATTAAGGTCTTTGGTTGACGTAAACTAAATGAGGTACTTTAATTCGGCGTCGAATGCTGAAACACAGAATAGAACAGTATTTTTATAGATTTCTTCCCAGCGTTCGTCTATTTAAGAATGGTAATTACACATTAAAAGGAGGTTTAACATATCGGGAACGCGATGTCGTAGGACTGTGATTCAAATTTTTGGTTGTTCGTCAATATCGCAGGAGTATAATGAGCGGTCATTTAATAATGTAAGATTATAAGTTAATTTAACAGCAATATGAACTAGAACTTTGACTTGGGAATAATGAATAAAATTGACCACAACAGATAAAGAAAAGACGGGACTATCCATCTGAGTATCTACACCAGCGCAATTAATTTCTTTGCTGCGTTTGTCTGTGCTTTGAATGGTAACTCAACCTTAAAAAAGAGAGAATGCAATGTAGGGAGGGGAACATCCTAGAAGTGTAATTCAAATTATGCTTTATTCGTCTATCTCATACGAGAAAAATTAATCATCACTTAATAATGTAAAATTAATGGTACATATTGAGACTTCTATATTTATTAGTGTCTTGATTATTAATACTAATTAGTTCATTAATTATTGATAATTAATTAAGAAAAATCTCAAAAAATTTGGAATGAAATAAATTAAATTTAATGAATTACAGGGCTGAGAACGGAATACTCACTCCCATTGGAGCAACTCACAATAAAAACACTGCAATGTGGCGTTCAAATGACAATAAATATACTTTATTAACTATTATAATTAAAGGTTTATCTACACACTCGGACACTGGTTAATGATTTAAACTCTACACATTGCTTCGCCTATTGCGCTACATAAATGATCTCCTTTCTTTTTTAAACATTTGTTTTGGTTACTCACCAACGTCTTCTAATGAAGGGTTCATCTGTTCTTAAAGCACTTACCACTTTCTATCACATCACACTTTCCACTCGACCTGATGACATTTAATTAACAATTAGTATTTTGCTAGGCCTTAATAAAATTTCAAATACACTCTTGTACAATTGTTATTGTGTCTTTTGATGTCTGACTGAATGATGCTACTTAATTTCACAGGAGGACTCGCGTGATTGTCGAGGATGCTGCGTCGTCTCTCCCCGCCAATGTTCCACTCTTTTTTCTAAATTTACTCGACCTGCTTACATCAATTTAGTTCACGCAGTCGTCTTGTTTCAGAGTTGCGCGAATCACTTAGTATTTTATTTACTAATTCGGTTTTTGCAATATTTAATTTAATCTCGTGGTTACTTAATTAATTGCCTTTAGCATGCCTTCGGGCTTACAATACCATAAACTCACGTTATAATATGCTGTGCAAAAACAATGCCTTCTCTGGGCTCACAATTTTACATAAGTGACTATTTGCGGCTAGCTTTCCTCTGAAATGAAGATTTACTTCATTAGTTAGAATCCATTACCTCACTGGTCGAACTTTTATAGCGGTATGAGATATTTGCTGTTCTCTAGTAGCACAAGACTTCGAACTGCTCGTAAGGCAAACTTAGCGTATTCTTTTACTGTCACGTGCTAATTAGTCACAATTAATGTTAGCACTTTGTACGTTCTGTTTCATTAACTAACATTGATCATCGTCGACACTGTTTGTTCCTTAATTCTCCGAACTCTTTAATGAATTTTGACGCACTTATACAACACGGGTGTTGTAACAACTTTAACGAAAATACATTTTCACAGTCTGATAAAATTATCACTGTCTGACCAAAACTTTCTACCATCTGCTAAAATTTTCTAGTGTCTTCTGTCTGCATAAAATTTTCACCGTCTGAATAACTGCTATCTGGATAAAACTTTCTGCGTCTGAATAACTGCTATCTGGATCCCGAGTGCTTTCGTGCCCCTCTTTTTATACAAAAATATCGTCACGTGTTGTTCTCCTTCCTACGATTTCTTCCCTCCAACGTACGCCTGTTGGTTTTCTTCCCTCTACAATTTCATTGGATATTCCCGTAAAAGAATTTAGTTGCTATTTCATTTAATCACTAGTTACACTTGGCTCCGCCCTTGGTGACTTTCAATTGGTGGTTTCAGTTTTTCTTTCTTTCCATACTTCGGTAGCTAGAAACGAAGATCAATCGGCCATTTTGTTCCTTCCAAACAATACCCATTGTGATATTTCTCTGCGTAGCTGTGTCCGCGGCAAGATCCTCAGATCCCCAGTTTTATGATTTTACGACGTTCTAGACCTGGTCACCCAGTTGAAACATGTTTCGAATGTCGGCATCCTTTTTTACCTTAAATTTTTATTACTTCTTTTGAATTTAGCATTTGCGTATTTTCGGTGCGAACATCCCTAAAATTTTCTGTTTCGAAACCCTCCATCTCTTGCCAACTAACATCCCCAGAGACATGTGCGGTTACCTACTTCTTTGCCTTTTTTCGACGCGAGTACCTAGACTACTAGACCCTTCCTTGATATCTTCTACCGCCTCGACCTTTTCGCTCTCATCAAATGTTCAACTCCCTATTGCCTTGGGAAAATAATATTCCCTTACGTCCGCTCTTTCTGAAGTCTTTCTGTTACAATGAATTTTGAGGTTCGTATTTGTAAAAAGTCCTTTTTCTAATTTTGCATGTTCAAACTTGTCTGTCCCTCGGCATGTGGTTTCGGCGCTGCTTCTTTGAATCTTTGCAAATAATGGGTTTTATGTTTTTTTTGTATTCTTATATTTCTAAAGAGCCTGTGAGGTTCTACCGACAATACTTTCCCATGCTTGCTCCAGGCCACCCTCTGAGTTCCCTTCTGCTAGTTACGATTTCTAAATAGTTCTTCTTTATGAATTTTGAGAACGTGTTTTAAATTATTAGTTAATTCAATCCACGGTCTCAATATCATAGGAATACGTACTAGAACTGAGAACTTGGGAATAAATTAAAAAAATGACCACAACAGATAAGGAAAGATTAAGGACTACCTATTAGTGCCTCCTCGGAGGGCATTTTCCTCGACGAAGGTAAAGGGATTTGGTGTTACGTCTCACATTTTCTGGTTTCGGGTTATCTCGCTTTCGGTTTTTGTCGATGAATTTCCTTGTTAGTAATAATAGTCCTCCATTTCTTGAGCTGCCTCACGCTTACGTTAACAAGAATAGGGTAACAATATAATTATAGCATTTTTTCAACCTATTACTTTAAAAAATATCTAAGACTTTACTAAATGTTCTTGACAAAGAGGATAGTTGATTATAAAATATTCAATTTAGACGAAATATTTTTGTCTACATACCTTTTTTCTCTAAATCTTCGTAAATGTAACATATATACAATACGTTTAATTATTTATACATTTTTATTAAATTGTTCTGTGTTGATTGCATGTTTCAATATTGTTTAATAAACATATTCTTATAGTTCTTGCGTAGTTCAATTGTAATACTTTGTAATACTTAAAAATGTGTTACCTGATTATCTGTAAAGAATATTCAACGAGACACTGTGCGATGAACAAATGATATAGTATATTAATTTGACCATAACAATAGGACCAAATATAATTTTTTTAAAAGATTATATAATGATAAATATAGACAAGAACTATTAAGTTTTTTACTGTGTTAATATTCGTGTTATACGATGTTGAATAAATACTTTTTTCTCTAGGAAATACATTTTTCTTTTTAGTACGCGATCACAGTAAATTTGAAATATTTATTTTTATTTATTTGCGAAATTTGTTTTTGTTTATTTTTACGTAATTCTGTTTAGAAACTATTTAATAAATTATACTTTAAAATTATTTTGTATTCATTTTGAAAGTGAATTTTTATTACATTTTTTACTTAGCCATGAATGAAAGCGGCAATATTGTATGAAAGTGTCTATAACATATTACATTTTTAATGAGTTTTGTATATTTTAAATGATAAGTAATAATTGAGAAACTGTTATTTACGTGGGTTTTTTGAGTAGTGCCCTAATATTAATCCAGCTTCGTATAGTTATGTTAGTTGCTCTTTCGTTGTAAACATTCGCAATTATTTGTTAATTACAATAGTAATGAACTTCTTTTTGCAGTAATAAATTAGTAATAAATGTGTAGAACAAATGCACCAAAAAAACTGAATTTTTTTTTAATTTGAAGAAGGTTGTTCCAGCTTTACAGTGAAGCTGGAACAATCCCGTTTATTTTTTAAAATACAATAGTAATACATTTTAATTTACAGTAATTAATTAGTAATAAATGTGTACAATATTCTTCCGTATGAGTTTTCGGTAGTAGGAATTTAGGCCAGTTATAGCACACATAAGAGCTGATAACAGCTTATCACCGGATGTTGCGGTTTTGTGGTTTTGACAGGAAGTGGCGTTTATAGCACAGATAAGAGCTGATAACAGCTTATCACCGGATGTTGCGGTTTTGTGGTTTTGACAGAAAGTGTCACTTTATAGCACAGATAACACCATGTTAATCTTATGCAATGGGACACTTTATAGCACACTTGCGGTTTGAACAACAAAACAGGCGGGTTGTATCGCCCCTTGTGGGTTTTCCCCCCTGACCTTGTGGGTTTTCCCCAGGTGGATGATGCAATAGCAGATGTAAATGATGCAATGTTGCGCAATAGCAGAGGAGAGGTGTGTGGGAGGGGGGGTCAAAAATGATGTAATGTTGCGCAATACCTGTTAAGAGGTGTGGAGCAAAATGATGCAATAGCTGATGAGAGATATGAGGGGGAGAGTGGTGGGGGTTCATATGATGTATATCAAAAATTATTTATGCTACACAGAATATAAAATTAATTTTCAAAAGTCAGCATACTGAAAAAAAACAGGAGACAAAATGGGACACTTTCTGGGTCAGGTGAGGTTTGACTAATAAAACTGAATCGACTCTTGTGGGTTTTACACAAGTTGGCGCGCTGATGATGCACAATAGCTGATAAGAGGTGTGGGAAGGTAGGGATGTAAATGATGCAATGTTGCGCAATACCTGTTAAGAGGTGGGAGGGGTTGCAATGTTGCACAATGGTTGATGAGAGGTGTGAGAGACATCAGAAGAAGGGGGGGATGCAAATGATAATAGGACATGAGAAGAGGGTGTGCATATCATTTTTATCAAAAATTATTTATGCTACATTATCTTTCCCATTACTTTTTGAAGAAAATTGTTTTCAAAAGACAATACATACCTTCAATGATGTTGCTATCCTTAAAAAAAACACTGTAAATTTTTATAAAAAATGAATCAAAAAGTGTGATGTCAATGTTATGTTAGACTAAAAAATAAATGATGAAATACTAAATACAAACCTGAAAAGAAATGAAGTGGTGAAAAAAAGAGAGAGTTTGTTGTTTTAAAAAAATATAATATATTGATATTCTTTTATTATTTACAAGTTGTGAAAATTGGTTATGCATCCTCGTAGGAGGGTGGAAGATTTTCTTGTGGTGGATGACGCAGTCTCCAGAGTGCTTGGTGTATCGTAGTAACACGTTCAGCGAGAGCAACGTCATGTGTCCTCTCAAATAATGCCAAGAGACAGCCATGCGCTTGAAATGCAAGGTCTGTGACTGGCATGTTGTGATAGACACATTCAATCACATCCAACATGGTATGTATCATTTGAATAGCCAGTTGATAGACATGTGACTCATCCATTGTTCATGTCTCTCCAGTGCCATAGTGTCCCCATGGTAAACTATTTATCCTATCTATCCAATAATGTTTATCATCGAAACACTGAAGAGAGCGCTTCTGTTGTTCAAAAGAATATACATGATGTGCTTTAGGTCGAATAAAATGTTGCATTTCCATTCGCACTGTATTATGATATAAACAATCTTTAAAATACTGCACTTTATAGTGTTGAACATTGCTTCGTATAATACCTTTCGCTTTACATGTAATGATGTGGGAGAGTGTCTGAAAAGCATACATTTTAGGACGGAGACCTACAAATTCAATTAACACGTCCCCACCACACTCATCTTTAAACAAACTCAACCTTTTTTTGTTACAAGGAATGATATCAAAACGAATGCCGTGTTCAAACATAGAGGTATCATAGAATGAAGGACACAATTTCATAACATCATATACATTTTTGGAAATGGAAAAGATATACGAATCAGTATCTTGGCTATTTTGGCTAGCCTGCTCCTAAAAGAAATACGAATCAGAATTTTGGCTAGCCTGCTCCTGGCGTTAGCTGCGGTTGTGAATAAGCTCTCTCTGTTTTTCAGTTTAATCTTTCTAATTATTTTATTTTTTC
>NNCF01132660.1:97691-177122 GCA_002313205.1 Laupala kohalensis | reverse complement strand
AGCCCCACCAAAAAAAAAAAAAAAAAGTATAAGTTTGCTAGTAAGAGTACTGTAGCGCTCTTAATGAATTACTCATTCATGCCAGTCCCACTAATAAAAAGGATTTATAAATTACGAATCATCTGCCACACAGTCATTTACCATCAGATTTTACTCAAGGGAAAGATAAAGGTGTGTTTGANGTAGTTCTCTAAGATTGGCAAGGCAGTGAATACATGATTTATACGCTTTTAGACTCACGTTTCGGTGGAAATTATTTGTACCGACACCGCGCTTCGGCGCGGCTAGGGTTCAAAGATGGTGGATATTCCGACGAATGATACCTCACTAAATTAACTTACAAGAGAAAATACTACGGCAAAAAGTGTTAAGGATAGTATTCTTGATTCACATCATGCTTGAAGTTCCACAGGTGTGTCATTCGTGATAGGTAAGTACATTATTTAATGAGATGCGTTGTTGCGTTTTACCTGCACGTAGAAGTGGACTTTCCTTAAATAAGGATACAAAATCCTCTGTGTTCACCGTATACAACTGATCCTAAGGAAGAGAAACCAAATATAGTAGTAATATCTTGAAACTCCGGGAGGGTTTACTGGAAAACTATAACATGAGCTTCGCGCTTAATATGGTTCATACATAATTCATGAGAGTTGGATTATCTAGAGGGAGAAAAGTTTCTCCAAAGTGCTGGTGGCGCTCTTCTCTCCAGAGAGGCGGAGATAACTTTGAATTATGACAGGTTGTCGACGCATTTAAATAATCGCGGAAATACGGCGATTACACCTAAAAGTTTGTACTTTGGGAGTTGTTTATATCTGTGATAGTTGTTTGGTATGCTTGGCACATTTTTGACGTAACCCCTTCATTTTTATTGTTGTTTATCGAGGGCTTTCTCAACGAAATCCGTCATCCTCAAGATAAAATACAAAAGATATAAAAAACACGCGTATAGATCATATACGTGCACACCGGTCTGGCAGGTATGGTAGCTGCGATACGAAACAAATGCTTAGGCGCCCCTGAGATAGTTCGTCTCATTGAGCTTTTTCTTTATGATTTCCTTTTTTAAGTGAAAACGTTTTTGGCACACACGTGAAAAAAACTCGATTCCGTCCTCTGCAGTTCTACGCGAAATACCCTGTAATTCAAATTCTAGGGTGCAAAGTTAGTTCACTCCTGGAAACGCGCAGGTACATTTTACGTACGTCGAAGGGCACTAACGCTTGGGCCGCTCTGGTGAGCGCCCTTCTAACGGACTGTGGAAAACTCGGAATCCTTCCGTTCTTAAGAGGCGCCTCAAAAATGGATTAGAAAAAGTGGGGTAAAACTAGGAGGCCAAGGTTAAATTTTTTATCGGGTCTTTCTTTTTAATATATACAATGACCATTTAATCGGTACTTGTTTTGAAAACGCTCGGCCATTCTGGTGCAAAGGTATTAGCAGGTACTTAGTCGTTATCTACTACGAGTTGGGCTTGCCGAGCTGAAGCATTTTCCGCATTGCAATATCAGTTTATCGCTATATTGGAAGCTCTACAATATGTGGTTAAGAAACTTGGAACCTTTTGTTTTTGGGTTTGTAGAGCAAAAAATTTGATATAAATTGAAAATAGAGATGTTGTCGATGAATTTGCGGAAATTGTTTCACAAGGAAAATTAGCTCCTAAATTACGATTTTTCGACTTGTTTCCTCAAACAATTTAATAAAACGACTTACATTTAGATTAAATGATAAAACTGTGTGAAATGTTTAAAACAGTGATTGCATATCTACTTTTGAGTACAATAAAAATAATATTCTTGTTTTTTGTTTACATTTTTCTTACAACCCCTATTTTTGGTGCCCTAAAATCGTCTGCCATATCAAACAATTCTCCCTGTACACACTTGTGGTATAGGTATACTCCTGGAAATGTAAAAGGGTCCAGGAAAATATTCTAAGTCCCGCGCGCTTCGATATTTGGAACAGTTAGGTTTGCACAGTCACGTCTCCGCGACCGGGGAAAAGCTCCTCACTTTCGTTTGACCAATCGTGGGCAAATTTGAAACTGCTTTCATATTTGGCGGACCAATAGGAGACTAGTACTGGCGAACATACCCGTATTAAATCGTAACGAGAGAAAATGTTTTATTATGCCGCTATTAAAGAAATATTTTGTATATTTATAATAATCACATTTTGAACTTCCATAACAAAAAATATTCTGTATATTCTTAACTTCAATAAACTTTATCATTCTCTATATTTAAATGACATCTCAGGATTCGTTGTCTCACAATGCCTTCCTAGAGAATATAAAAGATAAAAACGTTTGCATCTTACGGTAAAATCAATATTGTTTTTATCATAGGAATTGGATATCTTCGCAAGATATCGTATGGATTTTGTAAAATTCGAATCAGGAATTACTTATAAATATTCCTATAATTTCTGAAATTTATATAGTAGCGTAAAGAACTCAAAGATCATATGCATCAAGTGATGTGTATTGTCTATCGTAATTTCACATGATTTGCAATTCTTTTATGCTATTCCTATATGTCAATCGAAATTCAAGTATTATAGAAAACAAATGTATAAAACACGAATGAATAACTCTAAAGGTTAATTCTAGTGATATCATTAATATTGTTAAACCATAAATAAAGTACATCTACCAGAAATATATTGATCCCAGGTATAACGCATTGGCTGTAATCGTGCTACATATACAAAACACATACTCAGAGAGTAATATTACAAAAAACAATTTTTTTGATTTCAATAATTGTAACAAAAACACACATCTCTTTTATTAAGATAATTAAATGAAATTGAGATGTATTCACACAGATTGACTAAGATTATCGCACAATAAAACATCTCATTTCAATAATGGTAAAGTTAAGTAATTTACCAATACGAGAAAAATATTCCAGAATATAGTATAGAATAAAAATTAATATTGCATTTAATTGAGCATCTCTCATTCTCTCAGCTATCAATTTCATCAATTTCTCTGTTTTCCTTCTCTTTCTTTTCTTTTCTTTCTTTTTCAAGCCGTACGTTTACGAAATATTTAGATTTAAGCTTATATCTTGAAAATTCTGTTTATTAATGTCAAATCAAACTGTCTCCTTGTAGGTGATGCCCATGGCATAAAGAAATAAAAAAATATTGACATCAATTAAGATTTGTTGTAGATCCAAGTGTTTTTCGAAGATTTTATATTATTTGCAATTATTGCAATCTTGCACAATAGAAAAGATATGTAACAGAAATATTAGATTACGAACGAACAAGAATGGATAAAAACTGACATCAAAACGCTCTCTCAAATTGGATAGCAATGATCATACATAAATATATCCATAAGAGATATTAATTCAAACACACATTTAGACGCATTTAGCGTATAAAACCCTATTCTCAAACTCAAGAATGTTACTAAATGTAGTTTTGATCTGAGCAAACACAATTTAAAAACCACTTTAGTTTTATTAAAAAATTAAAGTTTTTTCTGGATTTATGTTGGTCACCGAAGATGAAACTTTCGTTTTTAATTCAGTAGGATTTCATGTTGTATTAACTGAAATAACACCACTTTAGAATAAATCGATCGAGAAGACATACATAATTATGGAGAGAGATCGCAATGACATATTTACTATCAGTCATTCGTTATATTCGTTTAAAAATATTACGTTTCAGCACTCTCAATATTTGATCCCACTCTAAACCATAAACCTTATTGATTTTCGGTCAGAATGTTAAAATACACTTTTATAAATATGATTAGTTTGATATTAGTAAATATTGGTTTAGTTGTCTTTGTAGGTTTCATTCAATGGCACACACGGCGACTAATACATATTGTCTCTAATGCAAAATCAGCAATATCAAATTTAAGTGTTTCTAAAGTGGGAATTGGAAGAGACACATTACAAATTTGTTATTGTTTCATTAAGATATAGACAAATGATTTAAGTATATACTTATTGAAATTTTTAATTGTTCTGTTTGTGTTTCGATTTGAAAAGCTTCTTGTATTTTTCAGTTCCCTTTAAATATGTTAGTCACACTCCCATCTCTCCTTTCAGAAGAATAGTGTAGAGACCAATATATCCTGGGATAGCTCACAATATGAGAAGCAATGAGTAATGGCCAAAATATGAATATTTATAATTTAAAAGAAATCGAGTGTTTTCCTCATTCAAATATTCGTTGGACTACAGAAGTTTCGACTTTTAGTCATACTTCCTCAAGGTCATAATTACATGTATCTGGGGTCTGTAACTTCACTTACAAGAAAATGTAGTCATAAGGAGGAAACATTCTATCCATAAAAATTAAACGTCGGAAGCGTATAATAAATCCAAAACCTCAGAAGTATTTTGATAACTCGATATATTTATTTTTTTGTTTCTGTAAAGTATCATTTGTTCTTCTCTTATGAAAAAAAAATAACAAAAGTAAAGAAAAAATATTCTGATAAGTGATATTGTCGCACCAAAAAACGTATCTTTGAGACCATAGAAATACATAGAGACGACAAGTCAGAAATATCGAAAATATTTGTTTTTCAGGTCACTGTGAATGCGTGTAAGCAAGATCTTCTGATTTTATCACTTTCATAAGTGCAAAATATATTGTTCTTTCAGTAAGGAATTACCATTATTCTAGTTTACTTCCTCTGCACGTGTAGTAAAAGAGTAAAGTGAATGGCTGATGACAAATTTGATATTTCGATCGCACTCCAAAATTGTGTGTGTGTTCTAGAGCGATGCATTCTAAAGTGGTATTATTTCAGGTCATAGAACATGAAATCCTACTAAATCCTACTAAATGACGAAAATTTCATCTTCGAAGATCGGCATACATCTAATAACGAAATATTGTGAAATTTAAATACAATTGATGTGGTTGTTTAATTGTGTTTGCTCAGATCAAATCTACATTTAGTAACATTCATGAGTTTGAGAGCAGGTTTTTTATAAGTTAAATAAGTCTAAATGTTATATTTTAACCACATTTTATGTATATAAAGGTTGTATTAATTAGTTATCAGTTTTTGTTTCAAATTTGCGGATTGTTTTGATACCCATTTTTTCTCTTTCTTGTTCGTTCGTTAAAAAAACAACTTCTTACAAAATGTCCATCTGGAATGCTGGAACTTACTACTCACAATAACTTTGTATTTTGTATTGTTATCTCATCAATTGCTTCGCAGATTTTTTATCCTTACTCTTAAAAAAATATTTAATGTCCAATTAATTTATTAATCTTCACAAATATGAACAATTATGTTGATTCGTAAAAAGTTATATAAAGAATGCTTCTGAATTGCCTCGTTTGCCCCCTGCTATTGAAATCAATGAATTCTACGGAATGTCGATAGTAACGAAAGAAAGTGGAGAAAATAATGATATTGATATCTGGGACAATGTAAGATTATTAATAAAATGCAATATTAATTGCGATGTTTTATTGTCTGATAATCTTAGATAATGTGCATGAATACAAGTCAATTCAATTTTGAAGTCTTAATAAGATATGTTCCCTCTGTAATATTTTCTGAGAACTAAAAATAACCTTTTTTGTAACGTTACTCTCTGAGCATATTGTTTTATATGTTGCACGATTACAGCCAAGCGTTGTATCTTGCTTCAATACATTTCTAACAGACGTAGTTTATTTATTGTTTTAAAATTATTGAATATATAATTAGAATTAACATTTAGTGTTATTCATTCATTTTATATCAAATTCCTTTCTATAATGCTTGATTTCCGATTGACCTACAAAAATAGTATTTTTATACTATTTTGCTGCATATCATTTGAAATTACAATGAACAACACAATAACTGATGTCAATGGCCTTAAGTTCTTTGCGCCACTGAATAAAATTCAAGCTATAATAATATTAGTAAGTAATTCCTGAATGCGTATCTCACGAAATTCATACGATATCTTGCGATGGTATTCAAATCTGTGATTTTACAGTAAGAAGCAAATCTTTTTACGTAACAGTTTAATTTGTCTTATATTCCCTAGGACGGTGTTGTGAGACAACAAAACTTGAGATGTCATTTAAATATAGAGAATCATAAAGTTTATTGAAGTTAAGAACATAAAGAATATTTTTTGTTCTGGAAGTCCAAGACGTGTATAATAAACAAATTTCAAAATATTTCTTTAATAGTGGCGTAATAAAACATTTTCTCTCGTTACTATTTAATAGGGGTATATTCACCACTACTAGTATTTTATTGGTCTTCCAAATAAAGAAGCAATTTCAAGTTTGCCTACTATTGGTCGAACGAAGGTGAGGAGCTTTCTCTCCGTCACAGAGGAGTGGCGTTGTAAACCTAACAAATCCAAACTGCTAAGAGCGCGGGACTTAGACTATGTTCGTGGATCTTTTTAGTATTCCAGAACCGTATAATATTACAAAAAGCAAATTTCATATTAACTTATCTCAATTGATAGTATTAGCAATTTCAATATCAGGATCGTTTTCCCCGTTTACATAAAAACACAAATACTGCCACGCCAACGTTTCGATATACTTTATATCTTCTTTCGTTATATCTTTTTGCAAAGGATACTTTCATGCTTAAATTATATCACAACCATAGCACAACAAAAATTAAGAAATTAAAACCAATTTTGTGCATTTAAAAATTATATTTTGAATCACATGAAAGAAGTGCTAGTGCTACAGAAGAAGATAACAATCATAGTGTTATAAGGCGCTCAAAATGTTACACGTAAACAGTGACAAATCACAGTTTAACTACACGTATTGGGATCTTATTGTGCAATCATAGCGTTATGCGTAACCATACGAACTCACATAACCATGGTCCGTGAAATACTATTTAACATTTTTAAACTGCATTGTGAAAGTGAAATTTCGTATCGTTCTTTTCTACCGATGTTAGTCGAAAATCTGGTTTCTGGAAAATGAGAGAAAGTTGCAAGAGGAAGTTTATTTTAAGTTTCTTGCAGCCGATGACGTTCTCCGATTTACCCATCGATTTTCATCATTTCGGAGAGTGCATGGCGGCGTTCAACAGTGGAGATAGTAAAACAAGACTGCAAATAAACTATTTCTACCTTTAACTCTCATATGGTAGTATCTCGTACTATTTTGTGACGAACATAAGCGAACAAATATTCCCCTCTCACTCCAAAATTGTTAAGTATTTCTATTAAAATATTTTTAAATGTTGAATAATTTTAGGAAAGATTTCCGCAAAATTTATTTCGAGGTTACTTAAAATTAGACGAATACATCGTGATACGTTTTAGTTCTCATCCAACGTTGAACTTTCGTTAATACGTTAGTGGGAAGTTTAAAAATATTCCAAAGAATGTTGTAATAGTGTTTTATTAAGAATAAATATGGTAATAAATGTATCTTTAAGATGAGTTTCTTAGAAATTTTTACAAACAAAATCTCTAGTATCGTCTGAATATATAAATTAATATAATATACCTACAATGTCATTCGCCTAGTTCTTGCTCTAAGGCACTACAACATTTTTTGTAGAACGTTTTGGCCTGCTCTACCACAGCCTTCCATTGCTTTCTGCCCATTATTTTAGGTGCCCAATTCTTGATTTTTATATTTCTGATATCTTTCAGCACATCTCTCCACCTGATTTTTGGTCTTCCTCTCTTTTTGGTGGATAAGGGGAACCAGTCGAAGATTTGATTCACTGCTTTATCATTGTCCATCCTGTGTAGATGTCCAAAGCAGCTGAGTCTCAGTGCCTTCATAAAATTTATTATGTTTCTTGATTGTATGATTTCATCTATTTCTCTACTACTTCTTATTCTCCAGGTGTCATCTTCTAATTTTATTGGGCCGTTTATCCTTCGCAAAATCTTCCTCTCAAATATCATTAGCCTTTGGATGTCATTTGCTTTGGGAGTCAATGTTTCGGCTGCGTATGTAACTACTGGTCTCATTACTGCTGTATATAGTTTTAATTTGGCACTTATAGAGAGAAGTTTATTTTTAAACAATGCTTTTTGAAAAAAAGAATGCTCTGTTTCCACTATTATTTCTTTAATTTCTTCTTGAATTGAATTATCTTCGTTTACAACAGAGTCAAGGTATTTGTATGAGTTTATTTCTTGATATACCACATCTTCAATTGTGATATCTGTAAGATTCAGATTCCCTGTATTACATCTCATATATTTTATCATATACGCGTTGATTGATAGTCCATATTGTAAGGAGTTTAGAAAATGTCTTTGAACTCAAGATAATGTTTTTCTTGTTCTGGCGATTAGCAATAAACCATCAGCATAAGACATACATTGTTTTAACCTAGTAGTCATGTTACCTCTGAAATCCAATTGGGCCAGGATTACTTCCGTTACTACACAAAACAGTGTCACTGATAGAGGGTCACCTTGCTTGACCCCAAGCTCAACAATGAACTCATCACATAGTTGATTATTGATTCCAAATCTAGCTTTGGTATTACATTGTGTGATGCCTTAAGAGGGATAGTGTGTTGCTTAGTTTTCCTGGGATTTCGTAGTCAAAGAGGGTTTGTATGATTGAGCACGGAATCAAAAGCTTGTGCATAGTCAACGAACATGTTATGCAACTCAATGCCATATTCTTGTCATTCGCCTTGTAACTAGTCCCAAATTATCACTATACACATGCAATAACGTTGTCACGTTGTTACTACATCAATGCTACCTACATGACTATATCATCATAATTGAGTATTTCAACTTAATTTAATTCAAACTCATCTTAACTTAAATTCGTTCCTGAATTATCAACTGAACAAAATCGATATGATACGCTCTCATGCTTAGGATCTGTAATAAAATCACTTAACTTTGAACATTAATTATTTTCAAGAGATAGAGAAATGTTTCGACTAATACGAAACTTCCTTGTTAAATGTAGTGCACTTGTCATGAAGCATACTACCTGGTTTTGATCAACACCGATACATGCACATAAATTACGGATATACACATGTTAACTTCTTAAAGAATGTTGTTGTAAAACTGTAATCTTGTAAATTGTTAAGCAGATTTGGTCAGTGTCAATTAAAATATTCTAGTCACTTGAGAGTCTCCCGAAATCTTGTATGTCGCACTCTAAGTTATTGCCTAGATTGAACTTCACCATACAAGCAGAGTTTTCCGAATAACCCCACTTCGTCGTCAACTGACCACAACTTCCAGTATCTGTCCGATATCTGTTAAGCACTGTCCGCGCTCTTCTAGAGAGATTGAAACCGTTGTTGAACTCGTTATAAAGTAATAATCTGTATTAAAACTAATAAATAATTGCCTTAAATGAATCAGAACCCTTTAAAATATTAATCTCCAAAACCCCACTTACAAATTCGTCTCTCCTTTCAAATTATTGAATACGCGTTGCGTGTGTTATCACTATTGAGAACGGTTTTTATACAAAAAAGTTTGCAATATCTAATATTTGTGTTTGAAAAAGAGGAGTGGTTCTTATGTACGTGAATACCCGGAAGACGAGGCGGAAGAGGTCTGTAAATGTTTCTTCTTCGTCCGTGAACCTAAATAAATTGATGAAGCCTATATGGGAGGTTTCGTTTCTCTCTCCCTCCCTCCGTCCAGAGCCCTCTTTGACGGTCACAGTGCTTCACTCGATAACTTCTTTCAGTCGCGATGGAAACAGTCACGATGTGCACCCCCTCTTCCCCGCGGGGAGTCCAGAGACCTCTTGAAAGAAGTCGGGACGAGGAATTGCTTTTCTGCGAAACGAGGAGGGGAAAGAGAATGGCAATTCTTGCATCGTGCTTTTGTTTAGTTTTTTTCTCTCTAAAAAATGCGAAGTCTATCGATTTTCTTTCCCTCCAATGAAATACCATCTGACTTGTTGAAAGCGGAGATCAACCAAACTTTGTTTTCAATCGATAATTTTGATCAAATAGTTTATTGCTCGTGCAGAAAAAGAAATTGAAGACTGGATACTTGAAAACAAATTATTTGGCAAATTGCTTGTTAAAAGTCTTCACTTTCGTTTCTCTCTTGTTTCTGTTTGGTTTTTAAAAGATAACGGCAGTTAACAGCTATATGATATCCTTATAATTTTGTATGTTCGTAAGGATGTAGAAATTAGACTGATCCATTCTAATACCAATGCATCAGTCACTTTAGATGGATCAAAGATAACCCTACAATCTTTGCATAATCTGTCCTGTTTAACTTGATCGGTGTAATTGGGAACTAAGTGATTAATTCGGCTTGAAAATATTTAATTTTTATGGAATTCATTTAAGGTTATGAGTTAATTTTTTTTAAATGTATGTCGACCAGCACAATATATAAACTTTAAAACTACTGGATTTTTCTCTCGCTCTCACTTTTAATATACAGCTTCTCATTTATTTTTCACGACCATTCATTTATCATGAAATCGCGTGAACTGAAAATTCATATTCCGTTTTTGTTCACTTGGAAAAATGAGATTATTCTGAGTGCTTGGGCAAGTAAACGATATCGGCATCGAGCCTTTTATAAAGTCATCTGTTTCTCCTGTCTGCTTACTCCCAGGCTTGTATATTAAAATGCAACGTTCAAAGATTGATAACTTAGCCCGTAATAGCAGATGTATTAAATACTTGCTGTTTTCGAAGGATGTGTGTCTCTCAAATAACGTGAACAAAATGTAGCGATATTCATACAAAATTAATAAACACAAGTTTTTCTGTTCTTTAAGGTATATTTATCCTTAATATATTCCTTCAAAATCGAATATAAAATATATTTTATAGGTTTATCTTACATAATGCTAGTTGTAAAATTTATCTTGCATGTTCTTTCAGAAGTTCTCTTCAGTCACACGTATACCATCGGATCTTTCACATCCATATCCGCGTTAACTAGTACTACTATTTTTTAATATATAAATTAAATTGTCCCTGATTTTTGTAAATAACACACTCATATGTTTGTCCGAAAAATTTATTTGGATGTGAAAAAAAATCTAATTGGTAGGATCTCACGTCAAAACAATACCAGGAAGTTGAGTCATCTTGAATTTTATGCCATTACTTCATCGGAGAAATGAGAACACAAATGTGTAGATAGTCATTTTTAAGCATTCAGATCGTTTTTGTTATTTACGATAGATTACACATCTTAGTCAAAATATGGTTACGATAGATTACACATCTTAGTCATGGTTACCTGTCAGCAAAAACATTTTCCAGTTGGTTCAGTAATTTCCAAGATAAGATCGAACTGCAAACCAATGAAATAATATAAATACTAAAAATTACATATACCTGCTTGACTTTCAGTAGATCATAAAAATCTGCTTTGAACAGAATGTTTTGAACTTTTTTTCACTATCCTTGAAATTACGATACAATTAAGAAATGAGGAATCAAACTGGTTTATTTCTCATTTATTAATCTGTATTTTCCATCATAATATTCTTGCGTACAGAAACCAATTATGTGAAATTAATACATGCACGACAGTGCGCCTGATGTTCGTCGATATGAGAATATTTCTTGAGACACCGAGTGATCTATAACCTCTTCCTAGAATGCTACGCATTAAAAATCGTTCTCTAACAGCAATACACAACATCATGATGTACTAATGTGTAGGTACGTAAAATGAGAGAATTTATGTCTCACTAGTTCATCTGTAAATGTGTAGCCGATTTGAAAGAGATCACGTCATGATTAAGTAGTGCAAGCATCTCTCCAGGCAATAAAACAGATATTATACTGTGCACAACACACCTATTGATGGAGATGAATAAACGGTACGAAAATAAGTGCCTCTCTAGGATTAGCTCATTACATCCTTCAAGAAAAAGTTAGGACAGACTCAGTGGAAAAGAATTGCGTTCCGATACCGCTATGAAATGAATCTTCCATTCCCATTGGGACTATTATCAGAAACTGTACCCATGAATCAACCACGAAATGGCAAAGGAGTAAACTGAGTTACAGAAGTCTGTAACTTCAACTGGCGTCTTTGCTTTGTTTGGAAATGGCTTGAAGAAGCAACAAGAAGAGATGGAAGTTCCCCAAGAGAAGTGATATTATAACTCATAGATAGTACAACCACTTAGGCCTAAAATGGAGCAAATGAAAAAACAGTAAAGCACATAGTCTCAACTGTCAGGACTAAAATCATTTACTAATAATTTACTTCACTGTCGGGAGTGATTGGCATGGAGTGTGATAAGAAAATCTGGAAAGAATATAATCTTTGTGGTTCTTACAGTAACATTTCCCGCAACAATTTTTCATAATCGTCAGACAAGAGTTGCAAGCAATAGTTGGAAATTGATATACCACGAATACAAGCTACAGGGATTTAATAAATCTACCATCAATAATATTAACTCTTCCAAGTATATTATTTACTTAAAGGAGTCATTGTCACCAGAATAGGCGTTCTGGGCAATATGAAATAAGAGTTTGATGTTAAAATCCTGTGATATATTTATTTTATTATATTGCCCGAAGGTAAATGAGATAAATCCAGCACATTGACAAGTGAAGTAAGCAATAACAATGCAAAATGAATGAAGTGGAAATAATACATAAACATCTGGAGTGTACTTATCGATTACCTATCATTAAAAAATCTTTCAATTATCCACATGATTATCCACAACAGTTTATGTAGTTAGCCATTTTTAGATGTATTTTGCATTGTCGTCAACAAATGATCATATTATTACAAAAATATTTCCATAAACATCATTAATACAGTACACACATGTTGCGACGTGCCTTCCGAGAATTAGCTAGCCATATAGATTTAACATGAGTATAATGAAACAAAGCATTATAATGCACAGACAAGCATTGTACTAAGTAATAGTTGATGTTCAACATGAAACGTATTGACTTCGACATTGGGTTAATTTTTTTATTTTGTTTTTCAGCGTATCGTCACTACAATCTGTGAAATCACGAAGAGGAAATAGTAGAGAAAAGTATTAAATTACACTACATGTACATGATAGTCTCATTGTACTTCAGTCTTTATACCGGTAATGTAATATATGGGATTGTTTTTAAGGAGGATAAATTTGAATTTGCGTGGAATATAATATCTTAAAGACAATATATACTATACAGTTAATCGTTGACTATACCTACTGTAATTAGTTATCGTCCATAACAAATATTTGTTCTAAAGTAGAATATTCTATAGGTTTAATTATATTATAAAAGTATAAAAGTAGGTATAAAAATCTCCACATAATTCATGAAACGGATTGATGGACCTCTGCCACACCTCATATTTTAGACCATGTTTTTTGTGATGATGCAAGTAAATGTAAGACAATTTAATATAATTTTAAATAGCTTAAATGTACGTTCGTGTTTTTTCGATACAAATTCATATTTGCGCAGAGGAAGAAGATGCGTTAGAGAAAATAAATTTACCACTTGAATTTTTGTACACGTGTCGTTTTAAAATTTAAAAAAATATATACTTGGAGACCAATTTTTAAAAGATGTAATGAAAATTGTGAATGTCTTCTGACCTGGCTTTCTTATTGGTGATTGTCCACCAAATGCTTTTTTCTTCAAACAGTAAGAGGAGATAACACAACATTTAATCTCCTGAAATGTATGATTAAAAACTCATTGTTAAAGAGTTCTTTTATTTTCTTGTAAAAGAAGTTACCATTTAAATATTGTTTTTAATCACTCCACTAACTATTTTGATATTAAGTTTAATAGTCCGTGATACATGATACATTCATGAATACTTTTGTGTTTACTTCATCACACCCATGCCACAGTACACTTTTAAGTAATTTATTTTTACGAATTAATCACTTTATAAATGTAATAAAGAATTGTTTATTAACTTATTAAATTTTTAATGTTTAATCATATAAAATTATTCTAATTCTTTTTTTTTTTTTCTTATTTACAATTGTAATGGTTTTATTCGTATCTTGTCAGGATTGTTGTGTATATACACGCTGATTACCTGGCGTTACGAGGAATGTTTTTTACTCCTCAGACCAATCTTGTTTTACTCAGGAAAAAGTCAAATCTATCAATATTGTTAGTAAAGTTATTTTGAACTTTACTTACAGATTTTTTAAAACATATGTACAGCATCCTGATTTCACAAATTCATAACAATACAAATTTAATACTTGATTTTATGCACCATTTTTCACCTTAAGCAGCGAGAATAAATTCATCAAAGGATGATACCACCCTTGTTGATCAAGCAACGTAAAGTTGTCCGTGAGAGAAACAAAGCAATCGAAACATCACCAGTTAGTCTACCTCACCACTTCATCCTTAGTTGGAGGTATTTAACCACCATTCGTGCCGAACCTATACGGCATCATGTCACCGTTTATCTAAAAGATACCGAAATCCAAGGACTAAACTAACTATATATAGTACATATTGTACATACTAGTCTAAATGTATGCAAATAGTGACATTTGCGCATTTGTTTTCATATTTATGTATTCTTTAATTTTAAAATCCTGAAGAACTTCAAACCTTCCAAATTATAAGTTTAAAAAAATAGTAACAAAAGAAGAGAAAAGTTACAAGCTATGCTGGTTTGTTTGTAAAATTAGTCAACCTGCGCCTTCTGGGATGGTAAGCAGTTCGATGGAAAATTTTAGTTGCCATTATCCCCTATGGAGCCGCCTCTTGTTCACAGCAGCTCATGGTCGTCCGCGTGGTCGCACTCAGTTTTAACTGGATTTTTGCGGAGGAGGAGTAATGAACGATAATAATATTTACAGCACAGACGTAATTTAAAAAATAGATAGTACTATGTATATTTGATTGGTGCATTTGAGTTTCAGGATCGTTCTTCACTGTAAATGATAAAAGAGCGCATTTATTTGTGTGTTGCAGCGGTGGCGTTGGGGTCACAATGCTTGCACGCGCAGACGTGCAGCTTCACGGACCAGAACGCGCAATGTACGCAGATCAACCACAATGCCGTGTGCCAATGCAAACCGGGCTACCACGTGGTGTCCTTCCAGCGGCCCAGCAAACGTATCTTCTGTTCACCGGGTGAGAGCTCTCGTGCACACAGCTTTATGCACTTTTTCCTCGTCCATAGAAATACCTATTTCCCTCTGTCAATATAAAAACATCTGATGTAACATAGGATCTTTAGTTTTTCCAACATTTCAGACTTTCGTGATAGCTTCAATAGAGAAACCTCGATTTTAGATACTATAAATATTATGAGTAGGAATTAAAAGTTCATTTTGGAGTAATTTCTTACTTATTGGGTCGAATTATAAAACAATATATAATATTATTACAAGCTTTTAATTATCTTCACTTTCTTATTTTTTGGTATGTTTGTTTAGTTAAGCTTTTAATTATCTTCACTTTTTTATTTTTTGGTATGTTTGTTTAGTGTAAATCTTGTAATAAAATTTTAGCTCACTTCTGATGATCCGATCAAGTTGGAATTTGGTACATAAATATAAACCCGTTGACAATGCAATATTATGATATCCAACGCAAAAAATAAAGAGTTTTACATTACAATTTTTACGGATAATATAAAAAATGAGTGGTGAAAGATTTGAAAGAAAGCTAAAGGGTAAGTGAAAAGAGCGAAACAATTTCAAATTTCCCTGTTCACATGGGATAGCGCGTTCTTGACTGTGTGCATTTTCGTTGCACAAGGTGTATCAATGAGGTAGCAATCGTACATACGCTCTATTAGACAAATCATTTCTGCTGCAGACACAGCCTGCTGGGAGATCGTTCGTCGACTCTACACGAGTCTCACAAACACGACTCAATGTGTATTCCCGCAGGAAAGGTAGAGTTAAATCTCGGGAACGTGGTGACTAAGGTACTGAACGTTTTTTTTTCTGTGCTGAGACGAATCTTTCAATGATTACTTCAATACTTCTTTCAGAAAGGTTAATTATTTGGGACCCATTATACGGCAGGGAAGAAAGTATGGTCCTATGAAATGACCATTAAGGATACCAGCTCGTATATTGATGCCGAACTGTTACCGAAAAGCAAGTGTAATTGTTCCGACAGCTTTTTGGTAAATTGCGCTTAATCCGTGAAAAGATTGATACTATGCAACTCAGGAATGTTGATATAATGGTGTGGAAACCACGAACAAAAATGCACACATATCGCAAAAACTGACGGATCCATTGCATTTTCCTTCCACGATGATTCGATTTCTTGTAAGATATTTACATTTATTTATGACGTGAACTTCGGGGATCTTTGGTGAGCCCCGTTGTTAACGGAGTCTTGGCAAGACAGATATACATTTCAGTTCCTCATAATATCGTCTGTTTTCCACCGTCATACGGCACCTTTCAACCGTCTCGTGAAATGAGGTGGGAGTACCAAACATGGCTCATGCTCTTAAGGTGATCCTCTTTTTAATCTCCTATTAGTTGACCTACTAGTCGCTAAATGTCTGCACATCCTTGAACGTTTTCGGTTTACTATCGGTATTTATGAAAGATGACTGGGAGGTGTCCAAATTATCGATCGCTTTTTGGTGGTATGTTGTCTATTGGTGTCAAACTATATTGAATGAGATTATTCAATAATACTTTTTATACTTTTCACAATTTAGTTCTAAGTATCCGAATATATTTCTCACAGACGTTCAATGTGTATAAGACATATATGTGTGAGCCACCTTGGGTATTACTTGCGAGTTTGGATGATCCTATTTCGAAGGTGGCCCACATTTAAGAGTATATCAATTTATTTATTTAATTCTGAAAGAGAGTATGTTAAAGTTTTAAATGAAGATGATACATTAGATTTTAGTATTAAAAATCGGAAAAAATTACTAAATCTATAAAATATTTAAATATTTTCTTAATGTTTTTAATCCTGAACTATGGCCAGCTTTGGTACATCTACATTGGCTAAATTTCTTTTCTATTGCAATATCACTGCTTGTCTTATAACATTCCCAATTCCACGGATGTCTCCTCAAAAATGCGAAATTTGTTCCTTTTTTCAAGTACAGTAAAGTGGGGCTACTTTGAACACGTTTCGAAAATTTTTTGTTGGTAACTTTTTTAACATCCAAATTTTGTTTCAGTAGAACAATGTGTTCTTTGGCTATTAAATGTATAACAAAATCAATCCCCGTCATCCCCGACAATATATGTACAAAGTGTCAGAGTAACCTCGAGTATGGGGTTTCTTTGACGAGGCATTGAAATGCAAAAGATGCAAAGCGTTGTTACTTTGACATCATTTTTATAAAAAAATATTTTATGCATTATTCGTGGAATGAAATGAAAAACAACGATTTTTGACAATCAGTTTCTCATTTTTATTAATGAAATATATTACATAAAAATATCAACTTCCTAGGGTACTATTATAGGCACGTAATGGATTCCTTAATTCATTTTCCCTTGTCTAGTAGGGGTCGGAGATGAAGGATGATATAGGCACGTAATCAGTCTTATAATTATCTTTGGATAATTCGTCAAAATAAAATCAACTTTAGTAACATTATAAAAAACTTGAACAAAAAAATTGAGCAACGAAGGAAAGAAGGTAAAAAGAATTATTAGTATGTATCCTCGCTCACCACACGTTCATAAACAGGATTGGTCTAGCCTTTGTTACACATGCAACAGACCCAGTTTTTGCAAGTGATGCAGCATATCCAGTCTGCAGCATGGCGGTGGAACCGGAGGTCACACCTACAGATGTAACAGAGGTTGTTGTCCTCCTTCTTTATTCCCTTCTTTATTCCCTTCTTGCGGATTCCCGCTCTTGGAATGTTACCCACTCCCCACCCCCACCCCCTGACACACAAGGTTCAGGCGGGTTCGCTGCGTATACGTTTAAACCGTATTTTGGCGCTCTCTTAAAGTAGCCCCAAAAATGTAAAAGTTACCCTTAAAGTCAATATTACCCCGTTTTACGGTAAGACTTTTCTCCCCTTTGAAGCAGCGATAGCAGTGCGTCCGTAGATCACTTGGAGCAAAAATTAATCGGAGCCAACTCCATTTCACGCCAAGGCTGTAATCTGGGAAAAATGGCATATGACGAACCGACTCGATGCTGAAAATGTTCTTGATACGGGTGTTATGCAGTTTCTACTGTTGCGCGTAACCTCTCCGTTAATCAATAGCATCTCGATATACTCAGCCGATGTACCCTGTACTGTGTCGTTTTACGCTGTGTACTCTAAGAGCCAAAGGTAAGAGACGTCAAAGACGAATCAGTACGGTAGATAACACTTCATATCCGGTAACAACTAATTTCACCCTCTGTTAATTTGGATTTTGTTTACCGTGAATATTGAAGAAATCAATTTTAAATCTCAAACTTATTTTTCGTCAAAACAGCTAATTTTCTAAATGGGTTACCTATTACAAAACCTTAAATCATATACCCCACTTACAACCCCTAGAAGTAGGTGATTAATTCTTTGAAATACAGTATACGTTCTGAAACGCGAGGTATGTATTCTGAAACACTATGAAATAGTTTATCTGAAATAGACACACTTGGAAAAGTGACTGAAAGAAGCAAGCAAGTTACAACTTAAGCTGGTTTAATGTAAGGGTGGTAGGATTTTTTAGAATTTAGTGAATATGGATGCTCCAGTTTTAATCTGTTTCAAAATCTGTTCTCTGTTTCTAAAATGTGGAAGTTGTTATCTGTGTGAAATGTGTGATTGTTCTCTATTAGGTTGTAGCGAAGTGCGTATGTGTTGTGTTGTATTTGAAGGCGTGTATGTGTTCTTTTAATCTTTGTGTGAAATTTCTACTTGTCTGATGTATACACCGCTATATTCTGCGCATGTGTGTACACACCTAATAGAGAACAACCACACATTTCACACAGATAACAACTTCCACATTTTAAAAATAGGGGACAGATTTTGAAAAAGATTAAAAGTGGAGCATCCATACTCACAAAATTCTAAAAAAATCCATCCATCCTCACATTAAACCAGCAAATTTCAGATATCTCATATCCTCTCCTAAAATTAGCCTTACAACACTCGCCACACAGCACGATAGATGACGTCAATGGACAAACCCTGAATTTCACATAGAAACCCTCCGTAATTCAGGTAACGGTGGATTCCCTACCCTTCTCATCAATAGTTTTCCTCAGTTCATTTTCCTCGTTGAAAAATTCTCTCTTTCAAAATGTTATGTATGTGGCAACTAAGAATTAATTTTTCAATTAGTCATTTCAATCACAATATAGCTTTTTATACGTATTTGTTTATTTTGTAAAATTGATTTTCCTGGTTGAATACTATTATATTCTCAGTATTTCTTGCTTATTTTATGTTTTGTGGCAGCTAGTAATTAATATTTCAATATAGTTTATAATTTTTCGTTAAATCTAATAAGTCATATCACAAAATTGCTTTTCTATGTGTTTGTTAATTTTTGTAACAGCACTGATGGTGATTGCCAAGCGGCCAAAAAGGCCTTATGATTTAATAATTCAAAAACTGGATCGTATGACTACATATTATTTATACAATAATGTGTATACTACCAACACCGATCCTCGACATGCAATCTTTCTCATAGTTGCCGTAAATATGAAGAGCTGTGAAAAAAAAATTGGAAACCGGAACAATATAATGTGACTACGTCAAAGTTTTATTCCAGTCTTACTTGGACCACACTGAAAAATTTGGCAAACAAAAAAGAAACAAATCTGACTAAAATATCTCACTTGACATGTTTCCGAAAATTTGACGCACTCGTCATGGAAGCCTCAATCGTTTTCAGCTTCGGCAAACACAGCAGGCACTTACAACTTAGCCCACAGCCTTCTGTTTATGAACCTATTTGTTCAAATGCCTTGCTTACAGTATGCCAATGCTGAGCCATAGCTAAAACTGACTAAAACGAAACCATAATATCATGTTCACCTACCAATGATATCTATGTCCAGCTTTTGTCGTCTGCTTTCTTCCAGCTATCTAGTTCAAAAATCGATGTTCTGCTCGAAAACACTTCCAGGACGTTTTGAAATTCTTCGACTTACGACCTTGCTTGTAGACAAATCGACACAGGGACGTATATACACAATAAACATGTATACAATACACATGAATGTATAATATTTAACATCATCTATGTAGTCACCATCTTCGGTAATGTTCTTACTCACATGTCATACTTTTTCACACATTTCGGTAGTTCCATATTTGGCCAGGTGAGTCAAATGAGTATCAAATCTTCCTACAGGACATATTAATTCTCCGATAATGTGCACACAGCATCGACCAACGATTTGAATTCTTAAAAAAAATAAACCGTGAAAATTATGTCTTATATGAATCAATATTAGAATTATACCACTTGAATTCAAATACTGTTCAGTAACGTAGGTTGTAATTGTTAGACTATTAAAACTTAGTGTGTCAGAAGTTGCCATTTTCTCAAGAAAAGTTAAATTGCAAAAAATAAATTGTTTATCTTTCAACATGTACATCTTGGTGGAACCAGCACCTCACTACTATCGTTTGCTTGCTGTCAACGAAGCTCTCGAGTGGCTTCTTTGAGAAACCTTGCGTAAAGGAAACCTAAGCGCGTGTACGTATTTAAACGATGAAGGGTACACATTTCAGTCAATGGAACTGTGAAGTGACGCTACTGAGAATCCACACGAGGCAGACCAAGCTCCAGTGCTTCTGTAAACCGTGAAATTAGTCACCCTTTAGAGAAAGTAATCAAACCTACCTGAAATATATAAAACCTAAAGACATTCGATAATAACACACGAATTTATGATATAGTGCTCTTCTTCTTATGATTAATACAAAAAGTGATCACGAACAACCAAGCTTGATGCTCACCGCTTTCACCCGTAACTACTTTTAAAGCAGAATAGTTCATTAAATGTAGCTTAAGTTGTATATTAGTTCAAACTTTAATCATACCAGTGACCATTTATGTTTCTATGGAACATAAAAATAGGTTTAATTTAATGCACCATTAAAAACATTACTTTTTAATAATTGTTCAAGGACGTTAAAAGTCATAACGTAAAGTTAAGAAATTAATAAGTTTTAATTAAAAATAAATGTTAAAATTAGAAATAAGAGCTTAAGAAATATTCTCTAAATTCCCGTACAAAGTGAAGAAAAACAATTTAAATATTGGACAAGAAGTAGTAAAAAATTTCGACATTGCTTTTGTAATTGTTAAAAATATAATTAGAAATATTTTTCTACTAAAGTGGAGCTGCTCTGATGGATATAATGTCTCTCAGAATTTTAATAAACTTTAAACAAATTCAAGAATATTAGCTGTATTTGTTTGAATACTTACCCACATCAATTACAGGGAGATTCAGAACTACGTGCACAACTTTGAAACATAAAATCGATACTTTTATTTTGCATTTTTAATTTGGTGCAGGAAATTGTGTAAAAATGAAAATTTTTATTTGATACTGTCAAAAATGTTAAGAGTCCCTACATTTAATTCGATCATTCTAGAATTTATATTAAATTCGTAAAACATGTAAACTGTGTTCATAAGATTGTCTAGTTACAAACTCCTTCACTCATACACTCCAGATTCCTTGAGAAAAGAGAACCGCCCGCGGCACCCGAGGCCTCTGAATGCATTATTTCTTCGTAGCCCGCTACCTGTTTCGCACGTGTTCGCAAGGCTCCGGCTTCTTTTCGAGAGACTCGAGAAGGGCAGAAGAAGCCAGCTGAGCGCCAGCGACCTCCAATGGGATAGCGCTGTTATTCACGTGGTCCATACCCCCGTGGTAGTAATTTGAGGAACAGCGCGTAGTATTTTCAGGGATGAAAAGATTTCCATGTCAAATTTCCATCGCTGGTGTTTCTCTTTTCTTGAGGACACTAACGCACTCTTCCCATGAATTCGCAAAGCAAGTATCTAAGTTGAGCGTGGCGCCTCGCAGACACGGTGATCCTGAGCGGCACGGACGTGCACACGCTGTTCGCCGTGGCGACGGGCCTCGCCATCCTCGGTGGCCTTATCTGCTTCGTGCTCAAGCTGTTCAGTCGCGCGCGCTACTCGCGGCCGCGCCACTACGCCAACGCCAACTTGGCGCCCCCTATCCTCTTCTCCAGCGAAACAGGTGCGTCCAGCGCGGGCCCGCTCGGCCTCGCTCCAAACTCCTGGCGTCCTTCTCTACCTCCAGCGAAGGGACAAGCATGGAACAAGCTAGGGAACGCGATAGGTCAGCAGAGATTGCGATAATATAAACGAAACTTTCGCTTTGTGTAAAATCAACATACGTCAAAACAGGTGTGAGTTTGATCGTTAAGTTTGTTTGTACTCGTAAATTTTGTGATACGTGAAAACTTATAAGCAAATTTCGTGTGGTCTAGTATCTTAGTCTGAACCTGTCAAGTCTCGTGACACGGGTTTATGTCCTGCTCAGGGCATTTATTTATTACTACTTTATAAACGTTTCAAAAAGAAAGTTTTCTTTATTTCGTCCCTGGCAATTTTTAATACGATTTTCGGATAATTCGATTCGAGAATAAAATAATTTCAGAATCATTTACAAAGTCAAACTGAGTAATATTCAAAAGTAATTTCATACCAATAAACCAAAATGTTCCATTCCATTCATTATAATGTTCCATTCATATTCATTATAATGATTGAAAACATCTGTTCATTAATAAACTGCAATGTCGTCTTGGTAATTTACTTGTCAAAGCTACGGGTACACATGAGAGTTGAATTTCTTATGTGGTTGTACAAGACTTGCCATCTATTGATA
Organism: Laupala kohalensis; assembly: GCA_002313205.1. Taxonomy (NCBI): domain Eukaryota; kingdom Metazoa; phylum Arthropoda; class Insecta; order Orthoptera; family Trigonidiidae; genus Laupala; species Laupala kohalensis. Next base: position 154,366 of record NNCF01132660.1, on the reverse strand, counting down.
CAAATAGAAAACTTCGACGACATTGCTCTACTGGTTTCGCTGAAAACAAAAAGGTAAAGAGATTATTGGGATGAGATATCTACTGTAATGTTATCTGTTTCTTGTGTGCAACAAATTTACCAAAACTCCTTACAATATTGATAATTTTTTACAGTATCCGGCATAAGTTGTACAGATAAGTGCGTACAGTCGTTTATTCCGACTCTTCTACATGTTCTTTCACGTACGTTGAGTGTAATTGTTCAAACACAAATATTCAGTAATTTCATGAGAATACACTGTCATGAGAAGATTTCCATCGGTACATTTGAATGTTTATTAAAATTTCAATCAAAAATATATTTTCTTAATTTCAAGTAACACTCACTGTAGAGATACTCTATTGTATTCGTAATAGTAGAAATAAAGTATATCCAAATATCAAATATTTCGATGCAAATAAAGATCTGGATTTATTTGAACGATCTAAAATATTCATTTCTTTATGCTATTGTCTTCCTCTGTGCTTGTTCTTTCAAAGGAGTGCGTATATTTCCATCGCGTTTTACAAACATCAAAATCTGTGGCCATTTCCCAATATTTTTCAATTTTCATGAAACAAAATTAAATAAAAGATTAATGATAATGCTTGTTTGTCCAGCATAAACCGCGTGTTAGTAGACAGAACTACCAACGTTTCGGCCATCATGCTGTGACCTTCTTCTGGGCAACGTCAGGGTCAGACTGCTAAGAGTACGACGGTGACTTAGGTCTGTACAACTCGGATATTACCCTGAAGAAGGCCACAGCAAGATGGCTGAAACGTTGGTAGTCATGTCTACCGACGCCGTTTGCCCCGGACAAACAAGTTTATATTAACTCCGGCCACGGAAGCCTACATTTACAAAGGTTAATGAGTTTGCGACCTCAAAATTATTTCCTCAAACTATTTTAAGATTCCTTGTAATTTTAAGACTCTCCATTCAATATCATATTGACGTGAGTTGTCTTACTTTAGCAAGTCTAATTAATTGTTTGAGTGTTTCAGTATGCAAATCTAATTATATTATTAATTAATGGTTCTAATGAACATGAGTCATACTATTGTTCGAAAATATTCGGAATGTTCTTTGTCGCGAATTAAGATATGAGAAAAATATGTATGAGTTATTTTTCAACTCAGTTCCATTCAATTACCTTACCTACGAAAAAATCAAAATCGTAACAATGAATATTTTATATATCTTTTCATCTCTATAGTTTCGCAATTAGTTATGATAATGGTGTGTTGAAGCTTAAATATATTTCCTATCTCTGCAGTATTTAGCACTTTGCAACTTTTGTCTTTAAAAGAACTTTTTAGATAACCCCTTCATTGTTTTTCAGATGCACAGACTTAGTGTGTCGAAATATTTCTCATGTATTTCGTAGATAGACGTTTGTAGTTTTGAAACATAGAAATTTATTCGAGTGTTTTAGAATGACAACGTCGTTTGAGATAACCAGAGTGTAGCTGGAAAATAATTCATGAAATCTGTAAGTTGTAGATGAGAGATATATATTAATATAATATTACTATAACTCTTACATGCATGGAATACTATTATACGTAGCAATTGTATACTCACTTCTCTAGAAATAGATTTTAGAGCAGTAAAGAGTATTAAGACTTATAAGTATTTGTTCGTTCTCATGTAATTTAGGTACATGATTTTAGAGTCCCTAGTAGTTGATGCTAGTTGTTTCGATGTAAATTGTTATAATGTTTAATGTACGACTTCCACTTTATTGAATTCAATTTTGAAAAGATATGATTCAGACACTAAGATGTTTAGGAAATTTAGTTCTGCAAGCATTCTCCTCTTAATTATTTTTTCGATCGCTTAATTTTAAATTCATATTGAGAATAATTTTGTGCGGCAAATTCATGCAAAATTAACGTATTGTGCGTCGAAATACAATTATTGTGGCTGTAGTATAGTAAAAGATGTCATTGACTTTCATCTGCATTGGGAATATTTAGTCTTTTGTAATGAAATTCCATTTCACCGGGAAACGTTGGAGTGAAGCTTTCGACGAAGAGAACGAACGCCACAAATGAAAAAAAGAATCATCATCGCAAATTAAAGATGTAGTAATTCCAAAGTTTCTTCAAGAAGAGTACTGGTTTATATTTGCTCCCTTAAACCTTTTCCTTATCATTCACTCTCCTTTAATTTTCATTTTATCAATTCCTTTCCTCTATCTCTAGTGAACTGATATGTTTTCTGAGATGTGTTTGTGCTTTCTTGTGTACGTCCATGACTGTTATGAAAACATTTAAACACATGGCAATACTCTTCTCCTCTAGAGTTGTGTTTCTTGCGATAATTAATTCCGCAAGGTGTGGTCACATAGAAACAAACATGTATTTTCTAATTTGATGAGATGAACTCGATCACTGTCGATATTAGTTAATGTGTACGGATTAATAAAAAGGTGTTGCTTCTAAAAGATGTTCATGGAGTGGGGATAAAGGATTCTCATTAAATAATTCATGAAAGAGAGAGTTTTCGTATATAAAAGTTTGTTGCGAAATATCGATCAATAACTGTTTTAAAATTGATAAACCTAAGATGCATTGGTGTCGTGATTCACTCCAGCAACGAAGTAAAAAATGAAATTTTAGCTCATTCATTCAGCCAAAGCGACACTGAAGCGATCCACTCTAAAACATTATTCCTGTTCTCATTATATTTCCCAAAGGAACGAAAATCTTCTGTTCATTATACTTAATTTTGTAAAGGAAATTCATGTTTTTGTAATTTGGATCATCGATGTACATATTATTGGATTATGGACTTACCCATAGAGACCGACCTGAAGCCCCAGGTTGTGTCTACAGGAGCTACGCGGGCAAAAGTCTGATAAAGCATTTTAAGCGGTACGACGCTATGAAGTTTTTGTCCGCTTAGTCTCTGTACGTAATACGGTAAGCAACCTGTAATACGGAGGTGTATGAAATCACAATAAACTGTCTTATGGACAGAGCGCGTTCCAGTAGTATAGTTCGATGACTTGAATACGTCAACTTATAATCGTAATTACGATGTTAGAGACAAGTTTCATCCGTCAACGAGAGAGAAACTAATTTAATTTATATGTATATGCTCTTAGACCATACAACTTCAGTATTTTAAGAACAAACAGAGAAAGATATTTTTGAATAGCAGAATCCAAAAGATTGTTGTTTCTGTTAGACCATATTTTGAGCAAACTTTTCCTAAAGGCGCTTCCCTTGAAACGACTGCGTCTTCCTGGCGCCTGCACCCTCTTTATTTTCGTCCTCTTGCCTATTGTTCAGCTTCCGAGACCTTGGAACGTGGGACTGTGAGAGGAAAGAGGGCGGGTTCCTCAGCCAATGCCATCCCCATAGCTTCTCCGTTACAGCGTCCCACACTCGAAAGCGAACGACCGTCGAGATGGGTCTCCAAAACTCTTCTCGGCATGGTCATTGAGAACTAGATGCAAGCAGAATCACGATTACCCAAGCGTAAGTCAACTATTGATTCCAAAGACTACGATAAAACGAGCGAGTATTCCTTACTGGTTTGCTTCCAATAATTTACTTGGTTAGTAAAGGAATTAGTCTGTTACTTTAGTCATAAATGATGACCAACGTGAAAAATATTTTTAATTTGTAATTTGAAGTTTCAAAATTTGAAGAAGTTAAAAACATGATTTCTTACATAAAAAATGTTAGCTTTTTGTATTTTAATTTGAATTAATCTTTCATTATAAATAAACAAAACTTTTTTTTATTTCTTGTATTTTCGTCTTCAAGAGACATACGAGTATTTGTAAGACGAATCCTTGCGTATGGGCGAAACTAAAGCATCAACCTCCGGGTCGATTTTCCTCTGCTTCAGAACCATGTGCAGTGCAAAATGCGGTCCCGGATATCGTTATAGCTCACTCGCCGTCAAGCAGAGGAAAAACATCCTGCGCAACACAGGCACTGTAAGGAAAGTGATGCTTCGAAATAGAGTATATATATGAACAAATTGTAGTCACAGTGGGAAATGGTGGGTGTTGGATAATAGTTGATAGCTAATGGGGGGTAAATGGTGGGTAATAGTTGATTTCGTGTTTTGAAATTGAACAATATCAATTTCAATTTGTCTTGAGATAGCTCAAATTATTTTCGGAAAAGCTATATTTCCTGTGACATTTTGAGAACTGTTTTATTTTTAAAAGTATGAAGGTCTTCACGGCCAGTCTCATTAAGTAAAATGTCTTTCGGGTTTGAAAGCCATGTCGTCATTTGTTCTTTCTTGACGGACGTTTCGTCCGCATCTGCGGCGAGCATCCTCAGTGCTTACGTGGTCCTAACACGGGCCGAGTTGCTAGCAACTGACATCTCAGTGGTGACACCCTGCTATATATTGTGGAGCGGGCGGTGACGTCAGCGGCCAATGCGACAGTGGCGCTAAGACAGGTTTCTTCCGTCGCCGAGTCAGCTCCGGCTATCTTGGTCATGTCGTGGCCTGGTGCGTTATATGTAGCGACAAGTTGGTCCGCCACCGGTACGATGACCTCACCATGGCCGCCACTGGAAGGCTTAGTTAGAACACGTCGAAGGGCGGGATGCCAAACCTTACGTAGCTTAATACTTTCTTCTTTACGGTTAAAGTTGTTCTTATGTTTGAATATTTATATTGCTTCGATGTTTAGTCGACAATAATAGTGGGAAGTGGATGATAATAGAGTAGTGTTGTGGAACTCGCTATCGTGGCCCTGTTGTAGTGCAATGTGGCGCATTGTACGTAGGGACAACTCAACGGAGTGGACGTATTCGTAATACAGAACACAGGAGGAACTGTCGGTTGGGTCACACTGAGAAATCCGCGGTGGCTGAGCGCGTACTACAACCGGGCCACGACATCGAGTTCCTCAACACCACTCTATTATCATCCACTTCCCACTGTCATGTTTTTTTTTGTTGAGACTTTAGGGCTCGTCAACATCGAGGTCATTAGAGCCCAAACTATTATTATGGTCGACCTAACATCGAAGCAATATAAATATTCAAACATAAGAACAACTTTAACCGTAAAGAAGAAGGTCTTAAGCTACGCAAGGTTTGGCATCCCGCCCTTCAACGTGTTCTAACTAAGCCCTCCAGTGGCGGCCATGGTGAGGTCATCATGGCGGCGGACCAACTTGCCACTACACATGACGCACCAGGCCACGACATGATCAAGTTAGCCGGAGCTGACTCGGCGACAGAAGAAACCTGTCTTAGCGCCACTGTCGCATTGGCCGCTGACGTCACCGCCCGCTCCACAATATATAGCAGGGTGTCACCAGCTGAGATGTCAGTTGCTAGCAACTCGGCCCGTGTTAGGACCACGTAAGCACTGAGGATGCTCGCCGCAGATGCGGACGAAACGTCCGCCAAGAAAGAACAAATGACGACACGGCTTGCAAACCCGAAAGACAATTTACTTAATGTTTTATTTTTATTTACAGGCACATGAAATACATTATGCATTGATATGTTGTGGATATAACCATATATATCTCACTAGAGAAAAATAATTGCCTGTTGGACCTGAAATGGAAACTTTAATTAGACAATTACAGGATTTTCATTATAGCAGTTACAAGCACATTAATAGAAAAGAAAAGAACAATAGACAAAAGTACTAAACCAACACTACAATACTACTGTAAATAATGTAAACAATACTATAAATGCTATAAAACGTTAAAATGACAGAAACATTTAAATAATATGTAGTCCATACCATACATCAGTTCAAATTATGGAGACTTATTCAAAATTAAAACACCTAAGTTTAGTAATAAAATTATTAAAGGAAGTAATTGATTAGCGTATCTAACGTATTGTAATAAAAATACTAAAGATGTCCAGAATTTAATTTAAAATAATAATTTTCCAAGTGTATAGTAATTATGAAATATCGAAAGAATAAAATAATGAAAAACAATTTGACAATTAAAACTTTGTGTACGTATAAAAGAGTAAAAACATAACTTATTAATAGAACACGGGGAAAACGGATTACCACTAAGTCAAGTTTGTGTTCAAAATAAATACTATCTCCGTTTTAACTATGTCAAGTATTTAATATTTTTATTTTGTTATGACTTAAGTGCAATATGTTCTATTGGTAAAAGTTTTTTCATGTGTGACTCTGTGTGATGAGAAACACAATCAAAAATTATATTGAATTAACTATGCTGTTTTATTACAACTGTTATTATCTTACAATTTAATTAGCCTTTGCGTGATTTTTGTTGTACTAAATGCTGTGATTTTTGTACATTTGAATAGTTTTAAAACAGATATAAAAATAATTGAATTCTGACCGTTGTGTGCCAATGTATGAAGCATTCCTGTTTATGTGATGAACGTCTTCATGATTTAATTAATATCATTCTTATCAGATCTCTTTTTAAAGCTTTCTAGCGGGCAAAAAGGGTGCATCCCGATTTGTTTCTCTTCGCCGTATAAGAAAACACAAATTGAGAAATTCTTATTTTGATTGGCTTGGAGCACTTCTTTTGTGGGTCGGCTAACGAACTGTTGTCGGCGCCATGTTTCAGAATAAGGGCCTGTGAAAGAGATGTCGAAAGAGCTGGCAATGCGAGAAACTTCAAACAGGGAGCGGTTAGTCCTTCTGTAAAGAGACCATTTTCTGCGAAAGTGCAGCGAGTCAGCACCCCTTCATTTTACCTTCTGGCTCTCTCTGGCTTTTGTCTGTCCGCAATAACTGTGGTTCCGTAAAAGAACTTTTCAGTTTGTCGAGTTGTAATTAAAACTGTACAGTTTCTCGCGACATTCATTTCTGTCCTTTCAAATTATAATTATTGTCAATATTAATCTAAATCTTAATTTCTTATGAAATTGAATTCAATTTATAAATCTTTTTAATTTCTTTTTTGCAAAGCACGGAATTAATTATGTAAGATAACAATTGTTACGATACTGTCATCATTCATTGAGCACATGTATTTCAAATAAGAAATGTATAATTGTTCTGATAATTCTTTTGTGAAATAAGCATGTTGTATTCTATCTGTGTATATGCTCATTCAGGAAAACTAGATTGGAATATTCATGAGGTGACAAAATTTACCTGTATTGTACAATTTAGTTATTCTGTGACTTTTATAAATGAGCTTATTGAAGTGAAACTCTACTGCCGAGCGTTGAAAGATGTTGACTCTAAACAGAAGATACAGTACCCTTCATACGTATGTACACCACAATGTAACAAACTATTGCTTGCTCTGACGGCACATCCCAGTGAAGTCGTAGAATGAATTGTGTTTTCCTCGTGGAATTATGTAGAGAATGACGCGTTTCGACCGTGGCCCCAAAAATTGAAACGTTTACATATTCTTTATATCAATGTATATTCCTGATAAATTTCTCGTTAATTGACTATTATATAAAGTGCTTAAATATTACGCGTGAATTTCAAATAAAACGTTTATGACTCCTGGAAGAATGAAATTAAATAAAACTGGTGAGTTGCTACTTTGACAGTATGAACGTTCAAATTAGAGCCAGAATGTGGCGTAAATTCGAAAATTATCTATCGTTGAGAGTATGCATAATCTAAGGGTAGCATAATCATATTGTCACAATAGTGCACCTAGGGCCGTCAAAAGATGGAATCCATCTCTGTTACAGTTTCTCTGGATTTACTTTAGTTTGGAAAGGGTGACAGGTACAGTCTACATCGCTCACCTTATATTTATATTCTAAGAGAAATTGTTGTAGAGTATAAGTTAGTGATATTTGCTGTGGAGCACACCTGTTTCCTCTGTTGTTCATTTATTCATAATTATTTACCTTCGTACTCATATCCATCCATTATCACCCGTAGTGAAAGATGCGTAAGTAGGCAGGCTATGTAGTTTCCCATAGCTACGAGTGAGACAAGTAATGCTCATTGTTAATTACAATTACTTTGGTCAAATTCGGATCTCTATTTTGAGGGAAACATCCAAAAATATTACCTCACATTATAATATCTTTTTTTTATTTTTTATTTAAAGCCAATTTAAAATACAACAATGAAAAACTATTACTTGGAAAGTTTTAGGGTACATGTTTGAAATATTTTATCATACGTATTTTTTGTCATTAATTCACATGAGAACTAAGTTAAATGTAGAATAACGACCCACGAGTATCACACTCACCTTCTCTGGAACAGAAGCGTACTGTTTTTAACGTATTTACTTTTGTATTAACAACTTTCTTCAATTTCGTGGAAAATATTGGTTATCGTAAGAGGAATTTGATTCGGATGTGGAAGTAGATTCTCGAATAGCAGAATTTCTCTCGGAAGTCCCTCCAGAATCTAGAGTGAATAACAGCACTGCAGCGTCATCCAACGTGCTGCGACAAGGACTCAACGATCTCTTGAAGCTGCCCTGTCAACATCTCCGCACCGGTACTGGCATCGCGCTGCGCTCCGCTTTGCCCTGAGCCAATGCATGCCACCGCTGCCTACCTCCCTTTCCTAGCGACCTTGCCATAGAGCAGGAGTGTGTTCAGAACCGTTAGGTCAAAGCCAAACACGCGTAGGGGAGGAAGAATGTACACTGGCGTCTAGCGCGTGAGTGACGGTAGTTCTCCCCCGACCGCTACGAGCGGCAGCTTTATATAGCACTAAATTGCCGAGTCACCAGTTTGGAAGTGGCGCGTCACTTAGTTGGCAACGCGGACGCCCGCTGTCTGCGTCTACGATACACTACTAACAAAATTATTATATGACGACTCATTTCTACAAGTTTTAATTTAACTTCACATGTTAGTATGTTTTAGAGTAAATCGTGCAATCGAATTTTAACTCACTCCCGATTTTTCAATCAAACACAAATTGGGAACACACATATAATACCTTCGACAACGCAATTTTTCTTTACGGCAAATTAAGAAATAAATATTTTACTTACAATTATTTATTTCCGGGAACCATCCCCTGCAATCCGATACAGCATTCCGTAATACACAAATAAATGACGGGTAAGTATTCAGGAGGAGTCAATATTTTTAGCATTACATACATGAACAAACAAGATTAATAAATAAGACAAATAAATAAACATATTCCATTACTAAAAGTTTGAAATAAAATAAACATTAAACCACTTATAAAAACAAGCTTTTATTAAAAAGTACTGTACTAGAAAAATGAAATATAAAACTGAATATAAAACTGCTTTATATTTCAGCTGCTTGCACTGGAAGAGGTCAATAAGAACACGGTCGGCGGTTGGACTATAGCAAGGAATTCTCGCCGTCCTTCCAACTGCTACCACTCGGTTAGACCAACGACACATGCACCACCCCAACTCTTCACTCAGAATAGGTTTAGTGTGTTAGATGACATGTCCCTGTTTCCTACCTTACCTACTCGTTTCATCCCCTCCCGTCCTGTACCCAAACCTGTTCACAAATCACACACAGGTAAGCACAGCCGCCCAAAACCACGTAAAGTAGTGCTACACAGAGATGAAGCCAACACTTCCACGCAGAAATCAAACGTGCTCATATTTGCTGATACGCACGGTCGTCAGATGTCCTCCGTTTTGCGTGGATTGCTTCCTAGCCAGTTCTCAGTCCCCGGTTTCTTTAAGCCAAACGCTCGTTTGGCTGAAGTTATTCGAGAACTGGACACCTACACTAAAAAACTCACGGAGCGGGACACAGTAATTATCATAGGTGGGCAGAACGATATTAATTGGGTGGTCATTTCAACGCGTCTGAACATCTACAAAAACTAAAAAAGGTCTCTCAGCACACAAACCTAGTACGCTCTAGCCTGCCTCCATGCTTCAACGTTCCACAAATATACCGCGAAATTAACCTGGCAAACATCTCCCTAAAACATCACCTGGCAGACACAAAAATCACAATTTTTTTAAATTCGCAACCCCACCTGAGTGCCAAGGACTTGACCTAGTACGGTTTACAACTGAGACCGTGTGGGAAACATCACTTCTGTTCTCTCCTAGCTTCACATCTGCCCTCACATCATCACCTGCCCCTTTACCCACTCCTACACCTCCTCCTGCTCCTACCTCATCTCCTCCTCCTCAACCTCCCTCTGCTCCTACCTCATCACCACCTCCTCCTCCTATCTCCACACCCATTTCTTCTCCTGTCCCCGTTCTTTCACCTACTGCTTCCTCATCTCCCACGTCCTCATCTATTCCTCCATCCACATCTCCTACCACCCCCAAACGCAGTTACAACTTGCGCTCAGGATTACGATGTGGTACTCGAAGGTGACAATCGCGTTCGGGTGCAGTGTGCGGGCTTGATCCGAACTAGAAGCTGCACCAAATTCAAATTCCTCTCCACAATCTGTCGATTCCATTTCTTGTGAATCACAAACTCTTTGCAAAAATAAAATAATTATATTTCATCATAATGTCCAATCCCTTTCAAACAAATTGACATATATTGAAATTCTGGTACACGAAAATCCATTCGATTTGCTATGTCTCACAGAACATTGGCTTTCAACGAACAATATCAAAGATACTGATATTTCTAATTATTATTTAGCAAGTTCTTACTGTCGGCAAAATTTTAAACGAAAAAATCCCCACGGAGGCACGTATATCTACGTTCGTAATGATATTTTACCTTCTCCACTGCCAGGCTACGAGAACTTCTGTGTAGATAGTGTGTTCGAATTTTCTGCTGTTAATCTGACCGACACAAGTATAGTTGTTTTATGTATTTACAGAACTCCTCAATAAGATCTTGACATATTTTTTCGAAACTTCGAAATCGTTTAAAAACATATTACACATAAATCTACTAAGTCAATCGTTATATGTGGCGATTTCAACATCGATTTGCTGAGTACATCCGACTATGCACATTCACCAATTAATCGATTCAAGAATATTATCGACTCCTTCAACCTTATTACTACGATAAACGACCCCACACGCCTCTCCGGTTTATCTCAAACATTGCTAGATCCAATTATCGTCAACAATGAAATCTCGTATTTCTCTGAAGTGTTTATCGCCGGATACAGCGAACACCAGCGAAATCCTTTACCAGTTTTCAAGAGAGTTTAATGACACAAATCGATCCATATTTATAAATTATTTGCGTGAAGAAACATGGAAAGATATTTACAATTGCCAAAAAAAAGACGAAAAATTCAATGTATTTATCTCAATATTTCTAAAACATTAGAACTCTAGTTTTCCCATAAAACTCAAGTTAATTAATACAAAGAAATACAATAGATGGATCACCCAAGGGATAAGAAATTCTTCAAAAAACAAACCCCGTTTATATTATCTTTCAAAACTCTATAACCAACCACCCAAATTCCAAGATTATTTTCGTAAATATGAGACTATTCTTCGAAAAGTAGTCTATGCAGGTAAAAAGTTATGGAAAAGGACAGGTAGGTACTCAAATCGAACAACCGGATGAATGCCATGTGGAATATAATTAAAAATTACACGTCAACTTCTGAAAATCGCGAAAAAAAACGTTTCTCTGCTAAACGTATCAAATTATCAGGACGTCACAAAGTTGTTTAATTTTTATTTCTCAGAAGTAGGTAAAATAACGAACTCAATATATCCCAATCAATGTTCTCCAATTATATCCACCCACATACCCAATTCTATGTTCACTTCCGAAACTAACGCCAGTGAAGTCATGAGAATCATCAGCTTATTAAAAAACTAATTTTCAACAGGCATAGATGATATACCCGAGATTATTGTTAAATTTTCGTCCCACGCTGTATTAAATCTACTCATAAATATTTTTAATAGTTCTTTATCGCAAGGGGTGTTTCCTAAAATATTTAAGAGATCTAAAGTGAAACCTTTATACAAGAAAGGAAACAAACTTAATATTGGAAATTACCGACCAATATCTCTATTACCCACGTAATCAAAAATCCTAGAAAATTTGTTCTATGAGCGTCTTCTAGATTTTTTATCAAAAAATAACATTCTCTCTGACGATCAACACGGTTTTAGGAAATCCTTTTCCAATACAAGCGCCATATTTTCTTTCTTAAACGATGTTACCACATATCTTGGCCGTGGAGAAAATCCTCAGGGTGTTTTTCTTGATTCGATGTCATCGACCTCGAAATTCTCCTTTCCAAATTGCATTCTTTAGGCATTCGTGGACTTCCACATCAATTGCTAACTTGTTATTTAAAAGATAGATTCAATAGGTCGAAATATCCTGTACTAAAAATAAAATACTTCAGAATTGTCTTTCAGGAACAAAGCCACTTACTTGCGGAGAACCCCAAGGTTCAATTCTCGGCCCTATACTCTTTTTATTGTATGTGAACGACATGTCATCAACATCAGATTGCAAAATGGTTTTTTTTGCTGATGACACTAATTTACTATGTAAACATGCCAACGCTCAAAACGTTTTGTCTAACCATTCAGCTTGGTTTCCTGCAAATCGTCTCATTGTAAACACTGACAAAACAGTGTCTATGTCATTTCACAATAGTATCACAAAATCTTTACCCCAGGTTTCTCTTTCTTTAAACGGAACACAATTAAAAACTGTTACAAATACAAAATTCTTAGGTCTCCATATTCAAGACAACCTCAAATGGAATTGTCACGTTGACAATCTTAATTCCCAATTAAGCAAAGTGTGTTACGCATTCCGAAACTTAGTTAAAGAAAGTTAGTCCACGTATTTCCCGTTGCGTATATTTTGCAAACGTTTACTCAGTTTCACGTTACGGCATTACCTTCTGGGGCAATTCCTGTCAGAGCATTCAAACTTTAAGAATTCAGAAGAGGATAGTTCGGATAATTTTTAAATCTCATCCCTGAATCTCTTGTAAACCTTTATTCAAGGAATTAAATATCTTAACACTTCCCTGCACTTATATTTATGAAACGGTCGTGTTTGTTAAGACTGAATTACTGAAGTGCCACCGTTGCTTCGTACGAAACAGTCTCGTTCATGAACACTATACACGCAATAGTAGTAATATTCATCGCCCTAGAGTGTCAACCACTCTTTGCCAAAAAGGACCTTATCATTCGGGAATCGTTCTATATAATTCCCTGCCCAAGAATATAAAAGATATTATGAAATTGAATCTGTTCAAATCAGCGGTTAAAAACTACCTCCTACACCAGTGCTTCTACAATGTAAAAGAATTTATTGATAGTTATAAAAGTTAAATCCGTCTTGTACTTTATCACGCCATTTCTGTAGTACTTTTTAAATAACTTTTCAACGTTTTAAATAACTTAAAAATAACTTTTTTAATAATTTGAAAAACTATTTTCTTGCATGATTGTGTTGTCTGTTGGTTCATATTAAATTAGTTTTATGTGTACTCAACTTTGGCACGGTTGTGTACATTAATTCTGTAGCCCCATTCTGGCCCGGGTTTTTCTCCGGTTTTACTTCGGGTAGACGCATATTTCTTATACAGGTTCTCTCGGCTTTGTCTAGTGGCGTGTTTATTGTAACCATAAATTGTGAATTTAGTGTTATTTCAATTCTTATGATTTTTAAACACTATATTCAGTGTAATCTATAGTTCAATCATAATTTGGGCAAGTAAAATAATTTTTTTGTGTTAAATTACAAACATATTGACATTCTATTAGTATTATAACTTGTAGCTAAATTTTTATCTTATCTAGGAATTTTTGCTGAAATATTTGAATCCGCCTCTGCCTTAGGGCCCTTGATCGGAAAGAATGGGATGGTCCCTTGCTTGCTTCTGGATAGTAAATTAGTTTATTGTCCTCCATGTGGTCATATGCAGTTTGTGCTGCTTTTTTGACAATAAATTTATTTATTTATTTATATTTACTTTGAAATTGCTTAAAGAAAGCCATAAGCTTTTAAAATTTGTGCGTCATATTACAAAAAATATTTACATTTGTGCGCCTTCTAAGTACTTGCATCTACGGGGAGTGTCAGAGGAAGGGACTTTTTTGTAGACATTTTTTGAAATTCTACTGTACACATTTTACCTCTTAGAACAGAAATTATTAAATAAAAGCTTGTTTTAAAAAGTCTTTCATTATAATTTTTTTACTTCAATTAGCTTACTTTGTTTGGTAATACGTTGCAACGCATACCTTATTTACAGTGTTTCCTGTGTCTAAGATTGATTAAAAACAAAATTATTTGATGATCACGCCGTTCCTTCACCCAAATCAGAATTCCAAGAACACTACTAGAATAAGGTTATTGGAATACATCCCCGTTACAAGGGTTTTCTGGTTTACTGCGATTTATGGATTACACCAAAATAAAACATTCATTTTTCATAATATTAAAAATGTATTTATTTAATATAATAATAAAAATGTATTAAATTTTGTTTTTATACATCTTTATACCGTTATTGTTAAAATTGCAATATTAAATGATACATTTTAGCATATGTGTTCAAGAAAGATTACTACTAGAATACTAACTTAAATAACCCCGAGTCACCTGCGAGTCTCTACCCGGTCGCTTCTCACAATTTCATGTAGTTTGACAGAGATCTTTGCAGAAGCAGCATTCTTTTCTACCCACTTAACCTTGTTAATGCCTACGCTCAATGAATTGTTATCTGCAAAGGAATCGCGAACGAAAAATGTGTATTCGAGTGACGGATGAAAAAATCTACTATATAGATGTACGTAATACCTAAACTTCGAACATTCGTTTTTATATATTGGAATAGATAATAGTAGTTAAAAATTACTACAAATGTCTAATTTGTTAAATTATTTTTGGGGACTTCTAAAATCTTGAGCTCTAGATCACTGCGTTAAAATGACACTGATGTGTATCCTTGGTAACTGAACTTGGCCTTATGTTCTCTCACAAATTAGTTGGTATGCTTCTACAGAAGCCACGCTTTTCAGTTTTTCTTCCACACAACCTGGGGAAAGAGAGAAAGTCTGGTGAATATAATTAGGTGTCGTAATGCGCCCTCCGCCCAACGCAGAATACAAACAAACGTACGATAAAAGAGAAGGAATGAATTAATATGCGGCATGTAATTTAACTTTGTAACCAAGTACAGAAATATACTGCCGTGAATGAAAAAAGACGTGAAGAAAAGGTGACTCGCTCTACCATTTATTCCGATGAAGTTCTGATTATATGCTTTTATTATTCTACAAGTTCTATAACTTTATTCGTACTAAAATTTTCATTTAAGGTCAAAGGAATTATTGAGATAGCGGTATATTTTATTTCTTCAAAACATATGAAAATGAGTTGGATAGAATATTTTTGTACGTTTCTCGTAAATTTTTACTCCATTCACTGTGCATCGTTTACTCGAGAAATATATGGAGATAAATTTATTTTCTGACTTTAAAGTTAAATTGATTGGTAAAATGAAAAAGAAATATGTAAACTGTAATTGCCTTTAGTAAATTGAGAAAATGAACTGTTTAATCCGATCTTTCAAGTACATTTACACAAGTTGCATATAAGATACTGAGATGGGTTTTAATTGTACTGAGTCATAAAATAATAATTAACTGTAAGGTCTAAGTTCTTCTTTTGAGATAGCCATAAAATGAAAACTATTGGAAAAATATCTAACTTGGTATTATTTTACAGGGGGTCATAGGATTGAAAAGAAAGTTCGAAAGCTCATCAGCTGGCAGGCATTGGCTCTATTTGCAATACACCTCATTTTATTTCTCACTATGAGGTTTCCTCAAAGCCATTATTAGTGGTGATCACATCAACAATTTGGCGGAATTGAAAAATGCGATACACCGACATGACTGTAACATTCTTCCTCGTGTGCTAAGAGCTAATGATTTAACTTGCTTTCGGGAAGTATACGCCACATCAAGCATGATTTGCAACACGTTTGAGAAGCGATGAAAAATAATTTAAATCGATGTCTTCGTGTCTTATTTCGTTTAACGACATTGAAAAAAATATTGCATAGAGAATCATTTCCCGCTAATGTAGAGCTTTTGAACATATTTTGCGGAAGACAAAATCTCATGACCACCTGTAAACTATATCCATGTTTGATAACATTATTTTTCAGTATTTTTCTTTTTATGGCAATCTCAAAGTGGAACTTTAATTATCCTGTATATCTATTCCTACTTAACTACAAAAATATTTAATGTGTTACGAAGGAATTGTTGGAAAGAAAAATTGAGTTTTTTTACATTCATAACATACATTGTACTCGATTTATTAAATTATTTTTTTGATTAGAAATCATCAAGTTCGAAAATGTATTGTTATATGAAGGACTATAATATTCATTTATATGAGAATGTGATGAATTGACAATAAATGTAAATGAAGTTAGAAGAAATTGTATTTTATTTTATGCTCGAATTTTTAAGAATTAAATCTTAAATTGTTCAATAATAACGTATTGATATTATAATAATTGTAATATTTTTACGGTAATGCTAACTCAAAACATTAACGCAAAACTTAAACTTCTTAAGCCAGAAACATGATATTCGAACAGTAAGATTTCTTAACAATCATCTATGAAGAAAGGAGTTTTGAACAAATTTTTACACTATTTTACCAATTTTCACGGACTAATTGAAGATATAATTGTATGTAAAAAAAATTGCAAATGTAAGTACCTAGAAACGGGTCTTGTGGTTTTTCGATGTTTTCTTTTCTTTAACGGTGAGAGTGGGCAGATCATTAGCGTTCGTGCTAAAGACATGATATATCATTTTCGCTATATCCCCATGAACTATTAGGGATATCAACTCATAAATCAACTTGTACATAAATGTTTCTCTATTAAAGATTTAAAAACCAATTTTTGAAATTTTAGATGTTTTCCTTTCTAACGAGTGAAAAGCGGGGGATATAATTGGCACATTGTCCTGAATAAGTAACGCATTGATAATTTTCAGTTTGCGTTGATTAAAGAAAGAAATTTAAAACTTTGAGAGTATATTGCATTTGTATTTTAGAGACTCATTAAAAATGTTTTTGAAATTCCGATTTCGAAGGGATGAAGTGAAGTGAACTGTACTATTTTTCGAATTTTGAAGTATCACGAATTATTTAAGATAGAAGTAAATAAGTAAAATTTATTGTCAAAAGTGCAGATGCACGATTCTTGAAAGCATATGTATAAATGAAATTGATACTAAATTATACCGAAATTTCAATCGCATCACAGTAACAAAATCTCCTGTGCGAAGCTGGGCAAAGTCGACTAGACTTTTATAAACCAATACTGTTCTCTTATTTATACTTTCATTTCTTGTGCCCACCAGGCTTCCGATGGTTCTGAAAAAAAAATGATTTGTATTTTAAAACAATAATAAATACTTACGTAGCTTAACCTCTTGAGGCTAAAATATTTTTGAAATGTTTCAATTTTTTGTGAGAAGGACAATGATTTGTACCAGACGATTATTTTTTCCGCTTATATTTGATTGGTTGCTTTAAATAATTTAAGTAGTATTAACAACATTTATTACTAATTAAATGCTTCCAAGATACATAAGCTGCATTTACCTGCTTACTGGCAGTAAGTTATTTTTATTACATTCTAAATATTTATTCTAATCTAGGAAACCATAACGTATGTACATTTTCTTAAAAAGCAGGAAGTATTTGTAATATACGTATGGTTTATCTAAATCAGAGATTACTTCTTTTCTTCATAACTCGAACATCGATATCCTCGTTAACATCCAAATACCTTGTAAAGTCGAAATATGTGATTGATTATATTATTTCATGAAATACTTGGATCTACATCATTGATTCCTTAGTAGTGAACAGACAAGCATTCACCTTGTATCATTCGGAACTACTCTACCTTTGGAGTAATTGGCAAAATATACCAGTAATGAAAGTGAGGACGATAATTCACCATGACGGACTGTCTATCTGGAGCGGAATTTAATGCGATGAAGTTGGCTTCGTGCCTGGGTTACTGTCGTTTAGCGTACGAAGCCAGCATGAAAACGGGAATTGCATAGACTTGGGATTCCATATGGCTCTATAGTTCATGAAAGCATTTTTATTTCTTATGACTACTGAGGAACGAAATGAAGTGTATTCTTTTCATCTCTGGTAATATTACTTTGAAATTGACTTAAATACGAACTCCTGTGCAGCTTCCCAATAAAGTCAAACATCGAAACTAGAGAACACACGATCAATATAGATCGAGTAGCAGAACAACGTTGCGGAGGATTTGAAAAGAAAATTAATACAATTTTGATATTCAAAATTTTAAAACAAAATTTAAAAATATTTATTTTTATTGTTAAACAAACACACAAAATTAAATCAACATTAAAAGAAAAATTGGTAATATAAATTGATGCATTTTACGTTTCATAGGGTATTAAAACACCAGATCTTTAGAACGTTTCTTTCCAGTAAGAAAAGGACGTGATATGTACTTGATGAGAATTGCAAATTAGCAGATGGTAAATAATTTTGAAATCCATCAGTTTACTTTACATGGACGATGACTACATTACATGGATATTGAAGAAATTAAAATAAAATAGTACTAGTAATTTCATGCAATTTTGGAACATTGTTTAACGTTTTTTCATGCGTTTTTACTACATGATTAGACGCGAGAAAAGTATTTCTTATCATTTGTGTATGTATGTTAAAATTTTGTAGTTATTTAAAATTTTATAGATGTAATCCTGACATTTACATCGTTGTTGTCGCGTAAGAAAACGTTTCCTCATTTGAATGTGTAGCAGTTATTACCAGAACAAGAGCTACTTTTTAATTTGCTCGTGAGCTGCTTGAGTTACATCATAGATGGAAGAATATTGAAAAATAAGAATTCGAATGAATCATACTGTTAGTTCTTTTTGTGGAAACATTGGAACGAAATAAATTTTCATTATCTTCATCCATGAGATGGTAAAAATGATACCTTGCAGGATACACCGCGAAGAACTTTGAGAGCTCATTACATGTTTACAAACATGGCGGAGGGGATCCATCCCCTTAGGGCAGCTAATCCTATCACAGCAAAGTGCACCGTTCGTGCCAGAAGTATTGAAAAATGATAGCAAAAGACACATAAATACATCCTAATGAGATTGTAACTGTAAGTAAAAAAAAATCGATTTCTTTACAGTATTTTTATTCGTACTTTTTCTGGTTTAGCTTCACATCTACTCCGTCAGGCTCTTGCAATTAATTGCAATAAATACTATCTATAAGGGCTCTAATGACCTCGCTGTTGACGAGCCCTAAAGCCCCACAAAAAAAAAAAATACTATCTTTATCCTGGGAAGTGTTATCAAATGTTACCCTGATGTCATTATACTCAATGTAATGTTATATTTATCTCATCTTCTACCCTTACATTACTTTATTCAACACTTCAGTTGCAGCGTTTTTAGTCGCAATGTGTTGAAATCTACTTGTAGCACTGACTATGACATTTTACACATTTTTATACCAAGTAAATAATTTTGAAGCTCTCTTGAAAAGAAAAATGGATTTATTTCTACGTATATTTTATGTACACTTAACGTGAGTAAAATCTGCCTCTACTTTTCACTGTCGTTTTAAATTCAATGGGAATAATCTAGAGAAAAACAATAGAACTTCGTTTCGTATGAAAGACCACTAACATCGATAATTTTAAGTCTCTACTGCAAAGGAGGACATCTGTCAAATGTTGTACATTCAACTCGTAAAATATCACCCAAGAGTTTCCGTCGTTCCTATCCCCTCGGCACTTTCCTTCGTATTGCATTCGTCATTTTTATGGCGCCTGGAGTCTCGCTAAGCTGGATGAATGTTCTGAAGTTATCTGTTCTTTCACGATGGAGTTGAGATTTCTGAAGCAACGTAAGGGTTTCATTACTCTACTTCCATTGTGCTGGTGGGTGTAGATACAACTCTTTTAATAACATAATTATCTCAAAGACGTAGATATCGGTGAATTCCTGTGTAAGGCGAGTTGCTGTGCTTGAAGTGGTAGTGCGTTGTTTTGCTCGAGGAAGAACTGTCGAAGAGAAATGTCTGAGTGAGCGTAAGTTCCCCGTGTCGGGGAAACGTGGAAACGGACGGCGTTGCGCGCGGGGCCGTGCTCACCGCGCCAGTGCTTGCAGGCATCCCTCTGGCGGTGCACGCGGCCAACACGGGCTACCGGCCGTCGTCGCGCGCCTCCAGCCAACGCAGCATGGGCAGCACCTTCGGCTCTGGGCTGTCTCGGCGTCCGTCGAGCGGCGGGCTGGCGTCGCTGTCGGGCGGTGGCGGAAGGGGCGGCGTCGCGGTCCCGGCCAGCAGAGCAGGTGCGGCGCGCACCGCGGCCATCTTGCTAATCTCGTGCCATCTCACGGCCACCGCCACCGCGAAGACGAACGCCCCCGGCGGCGGCGACGCCGACGACGACGCCGCTGGCGACGCCGGCAGCGGCGGCGGTGGCGACGCCGGCGCCGGCGTCGGGGACGAAGGTTCTGCGGACGACGAAGCTGCCCTGAGCAGCAACAACAACATCGCAGACCCTAGCGCTGAGTCGTCAGCCGATAACAACACCTCCTCCTCGGGCCCTTCTTCGTCTACTTCCTCTCCGGACAACGACAACAACCATCTCAACAACACCAGCCAAGTGTCGACTCGTGGCGGTAGACTCGAGTCAGGTGACGTAGTGTCCGCAGCAGCAGCAAGTGTCGCGAGTCGCGTGTGTCTGCGTCGAGGGCGGAGTGGGTGGGTGGCGGAGGCAGCGACAGCCCGGAGCTGAGGGTCTCCTCCGCTGGCAGCCCTCACCTCCGTCGTTGCCGCTCCGCCGCCACTCGCCCTCGCTGCCCGCTCTGTCACGCCCCGTGCGCCGGGCTCATCTCATTGATTGGCGGAGGCCACACCGCGGTTTCTGTCATTTTCATATGTCGGGGGCCGCGTGACCCTTCGTCGCCCTTTCACCTCCTTACCAAACTTCACCCTTCCACGACGCCATCGCTGACGCTGTGGAGGAATGTGCCATCTACCGAATTTGACGTAAATTTGCTCTTCATTGCAGACTGAATGTAGCTGTACTCCAAAGAGGTCGGCGCTGATGGCTCAGTTGTTACCAGGAGCCTCGTGAATCCCATTTTATCCTGGTCGAGGTCTCTGGATTTCTTGAAGTGTCGTAGGCTAATACACCACTGGATTGAGCTCTCGGCTAAATAAATTGCGGAGAACAATGCGCCCAATTACACTTCTGGTTTCCAAACCGTCTAGACATGCAAGACAGGACTCCTAGCACATAGCGATAGTGGTAAAAGACAGTACATCTTTTAGACTAATATAAATAAACATTTGTTATTCTCGATATGTGGAGTTCTTTATACGTCGAGAATAACTGGGATTTCACACAACAAACATAAAAAAGAAATCATTCGTTATTCATTCGTATTACTTATCATCACTTAGCAAACAGTAGTTTAAACAAAACGATGGAAAATGGGTAACTAAAAAAACTGAATTGAAATTGAATTTTCACATTGTTGGGAGAATATGTTTAAAAACGATGCAATTTTATTAATGAGTGAATAGGATCTTCTATCCTGAATAATAAAATTATTTATGCCTTCATAGCCTACAAGTAGGCTTAGAAACTGAGAGAATGTCTCAATGTTGTACTTTTTGTGATACGTTTCTCAACACGATTTAATGTTAATACCTCGGCCTCGAAACTATACGTTTTAATTCCTTTTTATAACGACCAATTATATACTTTTTCACCCGGATAATTGGAAACTTAACTTTCTACTTCGCGAAAATGGGAAATTAAGTCCAATGAAATTGTATGTTGAATAAAACGTAAACTTTCCTTACATATGTTAAAAAAGTGTTCTCAAACTCTTAAATGATTTTATCTATTTGGATGAGAAAACTTATCGAAGACATTCTTCCTTAAATTTCTTTTCACCCGAATTGCAATCAAAATTGAATTGAATAGTAAGAAAATATGAATTTGTATTGAAGACTTAATAGGGCAAAATAATTTGACACTTTGCGTTCACATTTTTCTGCAAGGTACACTAATTAGGACTCAGTGGACTAGTTCAGGGATTTATGAAACTATGATTTTGTTCTGAGGAGTCCAATTGAATTGACCAATAAAATAAATATCATTATCTAATTAATGTACAATGTCATTGATACATAATTAAATGTAGTCTATGGAAGAAATTTACGCACCATTATTGTAATATTTATTTTTCAGAATTCCATTAAGATAATTTTTTTATTATATTAAAGTAAGGTATAAATTTATCGTAGGAATGCAGTAGGGTTGTAATATATATTTTTCCCTTAAAAACTTCTAGTGTCTTTGACGTAGGAAAAATGTTTAAAATGAAGAAATGAATTAGAAGTAAATTTTTTTTATTGTGTTGTACGTATTCTAATAGTATAAACAATTCTGTTTCAAATTCTGTCCGTAGAAAGGATTTAACCTAATAGTAGATTTGATTTCACCATCAGTTTGTTAATTAGAAATGTCGGATGCAAGTGTTAATTGATTTTTCCGTCTCTGAGGGGACAGGAATGGGTTGTTGAACGCATGTTACCCCAGAGCAAGCATTCTGTTTTCGAGACCTGAAGGGTACCACGCCACGCAGCTCCCATCCCCACCAGATCAATAGCCGCGTTCATCGCCGCCCCTCGCTTCGCAATTATTCCTCTGGAACGGCAGCGTGACGGCGCGCCACGGCAGCCCTCTACGACCTCAACCTTTGACCGCGTTTGCCATATCGATTGTGAAGTAGGCGAGGGCCCGCCGAGCGGCTCCCGGCTGCAGCGGCGGTGACGGCGTCGCCCTCATCCCTCCTTGTACTCTTCCTCTCCCTTCGGGTGTCCTTCGTACTTCGCGCGCAGGCAGCCACGGAAACCCCATCCCCGATCGCAAGGCTTAACGTGGCAGCCGCTGGAAACAGGAGAATCTCTTGTTACAAGGAGACCGACCTTCATGAGTGCCGCTTGGGTCATTCGCCACTTGGCCACAGACTCAGTCGCCTCCGGGTTTCAAATTGACGATTGACTTGATTTCGTAATGGCTCAATTTAAGAATTCGTCAAAATAATGTTAGGATGTACGTATGAGGGTTCAATTGTAATAAAATTATGAAGAAATTGTGCACAAAGTGTTGTGATACGAAAAAAAGATATGTTGACTTTAATACTAGTCCTAATACAATCAGTCCCTGTAACTGGATACTTCGTTCCTTTTCTTTTATCTGATATTTAATACCGTTCATCCCCGCGTTCTGTAAGTGACACACGAAGAATTCAATGAGCGACGAATTTCATCGGAAGTCTTTCCGTGTATTGTTTCAAAACATGAAAGTTTTGAGAAGAAAAACGGACATAAAGACCCTTCTCGGAACCTAAGTCCTGTTGTTGTCACTAAAGTCAATAAACCGATATTTTTACAGCAAAAGACATAATATAAAAATATGACGAAATTGATTTATTTTATTTAATCGCGTATTTTCAATAATAAACCGGGAGAATAATTTGTCTTGGGAGTTTCGTACGTTACATTTCTTCTCACCTTGTTGTTCTTGTGTCCATGCCGTTTGAGTATAATTGATTTTGTTTCAGGCGGTTTATTTTTGCAATTTGAAACAATTGATCTGAAACAATGCAGATTCTGAGTTGGACTAAGATGGATGACCCAAGCGAAAATTCTGTATTTTATTTCACCAAGAGTTGTTTCTTAAAATGTTTACATGAAAAAAAAGAGTAGAAGTTGTACAAAAATTCGATAAATGTACATCTAGTGACTAGAAAATAGAAAATGTTCTTTTCTATCCCTCTTAGTTAATTAAAATGACTTCTTTGACTCTTTTCCTAACTTCTGTAACTTTTGTGTATCTCAGTAATCCAACATCTGTTTTTAGTATCGTTTGATCTCTACACTTCATGAAATGTTCTTCCTGATTGTACAAATAAACTGATTCTTGCCTTATCTGTCCATTCGATAAAGATGCGATTTCATTCCCTCTGTTCCAAAAAAACATGAATGAAAATTACCGACTCTTGGCATTTTGTAGTTTTCTCACCGGCCCTCGTGAATGAAAAATGAGATCAGTTACGTGTTCCAATCAGCTGCTGCAAAATCATCCGTAGAATCTATGAAATGTATTTTTATACTTCCTACTTCCGCTTTTCTAAGACGATGTCGTAGTTTTTGTCTTTGGAGGAGAGTATTATGAAATATTTAACAGTTAACACAATGTTTCCAAGCTGTTCAATGTCGTGACTGCAAGTGATAAAGCAAGATGGCAGTGGTGACTTTTCTATTTTAAGAATGTAGTTATTTTAGAAATTAGAAAAAAAATCTATTTATGATATAGGTATAGATCCCCAGAAAATGAGTCCCTTTTAATAACAATTCCAAATTAGCAAATTACAGGTTTACGATGGTTTTGGCAAAAGTAAGTAAAGAAATATTCTAAGTTACGAAGTATCCCTTTATTTAAAAGCACCATCATACATTTGTTTTATATTTTTATTTATATTTACTAAAACATTATGCACACTTGAGCAGCATTACGGCGAATCATTCATTTGCTTAACACAAAATTATTGCTGATACTTCCATCAAAAATTTCCTAAAATAGGCGTTTTACCACATGTTTTTTTATTTGTCAGCTCTCAGCCTATTTTGAACTAATTACACAATAACACGAAACACTGTCGCTTTATTTTACTTCCCCACTTATTACTTTTCAAATACCTTTCCTCTCATCCAAGTATCGTGGTTGCATTGTATTGATTGTTTTTTTTATTAAATGCATCGTTCTTGTTGTACACGAGAAACATTTTATCGTAAATCTCAGTGTATTGTGGTTTCGTACCCTAAAAATATTATTTCATCTTTATATTAATGTGTGTAATTTATTTCGAGAGAACTCTTAAAAAGTCTTTTAATCATATTTTTGTGGGTAACTAATTGACTTTCGATTTCAATTACATCGGCCGTAATGCTAGCTTTTGCATACTTCCAAGACACGTTAATAATTCAGAATTCGCTTCATAAGTTAAACAGAAATATAATGCATTTTAATTAAAATTCAGTTTATGGAGGTACATCGGCCGACTGATGAATTCTCAAACTGTTTAAATACGAGATTGCCTGTTATACAAAAATGTGTACATAATTTAAGAATGGTTCATTCCATTACGTATGTATTTCTGAATTATTAACAAAAGAATGGCTTAATACTTAGGTTCGTTCTTAAAACCTCATGGTTACACATTGTTTATTGTAATGAGGCTTTGAAAAGTTCACTTTAGTACAATCAATGCATGTAACGCTTTCAAAGCACCATTTGCTCTTTGCATTCCATCACACATTACAATTCACAACTAACACGTATTTTATATGATGAGCTAAACCATGTCAGTTGTAACTAAACCATTCAAGTGTTGTGTTCGATTTTGGTCATGTTAGTGATTGAGCAATGTACGGTAGATTTTAGGAAAATGTAGAATATTTGCCATTTACTATTAGCTTCTTGTACAATTTAGTACTTGAGTATATATACTAGAATACAGTTGAATATAATGCTTTGCTGTAGCCATTTGAAGCAAGAACTCTTAGGAATGACGCTGTAAGCGCTATTCCATTTTTGGCGTACTCTAGAACCAAGAAAACTTGTCTGAATAATAGAAAGATTTGATTTTTCATCACTGCTCTCTTGCCGACCGTGTTAAAAGCTATCGTTGAGATGTTTTGTGTCCTCCGTAGTGTTTCTTGATGTTTTGTGAGTAGTTTAATCCTCTGTGTTCTAAATGTATACGTGGTGCTCCATGATCTAAACGTGATCCCTTTGTTTCCCTTTAGAGTTAGTTATTGTTCTCCCTCGTATGTGTATCCCTGCATTTCAATTTAATATCTTGGTCTCATCTTTCGAGAAAATACTACAGACTCTGTTGGTTTGAAGCGATGAATCTAACTTTGAAAATTTAACGGGTACGTGAAATTTTAGCTTAATATTGAATTTAAGTCTTCTACTGCTAGTTTATGTTAATTCCTTTTCATAAAATTTGTCATTTCAGAAATACTCTGAAAACTAGTAGTTTTTTGTTATTCACGCCTCTTTCTATCATCTTCTTTGAACTTCGTTTTCATTAAAGTATTTATGAGAATTTTAAATTTTTCTGATGAACTCGTGATTGCAAACTCTTGGTGATACTTAGTTATGTACGTATAAAATCGTACAATAAACATCCCAAATTCTAGTTTTAATGAGTCTGTAAAAATACCAATATGGTTTAATGAGTGCAAGTATAATATAAATACCATTGAGTCAATCAATAAGACCGGCAAATCTAAAATAAAATAAAAAAATTTGTAATGGTATTATCGGTAACTGTTGGTAACTCCTTAGGATATAATTTTATTTCTAACAAAGCATTTATTTGTAACTAGGCTTAAAATCGATAAGGCAGCGGTACATGACCATGGGCTGGGAGGAAGTACGCCGGCCCGTTGTTCGGGATCTTACATGTACGTCACTTCAGCTTTCAATCGTGCGCACGATCCCTTGTTGTTCAACAAAACATTATGTTCAATGTGTCGCGAGCAGTATATATACTGACCCCTTCTTTTGCAGTGGTTTACGCAGATGCGCATTTCCCATATCCAAAATTAGCTGCGCTGAGACGAGATGTCGCATGATCTGTTGTTTTGTGTGTGTGTGTGTTTTTGGTGGGAAGGGACAGAAAGTGTGTGTTCTTGTACTGTTCTTCCAGACGTGTTATTTAAGCATCGTGCTCTTCCCTAGGTACGTTTGTTAGAGTTGATGCATGGGCTTTGTCTCTTTGATAATAATTTTTAAAATATCTGGACGAGAATGATATAAATAAATTCATATGTAGAATATACATAAGTTTACCGCTTTTTTATGTTTTTGGAAATGTATATATTTTATTTAATTTTATGTGGATGCATATGAATATTATTCTTTTTTTCCACATATGCATTTAAAATGGCTAATGCATGATTTAAACCTGCGAATGAAGGATGTATCTCTTCACCATGGAACATATTTTTCACGAAAAATTGATCAAACACCTCAAATATTTTTGTTTAATAAATATCACCCCTGCTTTTGAATCCATTTTTTTTAATCCTTGGATCATTTGGTCGAATGATATAGATATTTCTTCCGGTTAAATTCATCCGTTTAGCCTTCTCTTCACTGAGCAAATTGTAGACATTTTTCTCCCGCCAGAACCTAATGGGAGAAAAAAATCTCGCGAGGGAAATGTATGACGTCGATGTATGATCGTAATTCCCTTCCCATGACCCTTGTTTTATGAAAAAATACCCCTTCATGAATTGTGAAAATGAATACTTGGTAGATTAATGATTTGTGTGTCCCAATGTGTTTATTTATTTCATTCTAAAATATTTATTGTCAGGTTCTGGATGGATTCCAATAGCAATTTACTTCCCGACTCCAATAGTGAAATAACAGTTTAGAATTATAAGGCATTTGGTTCCGCGTTCTGTCAATAAACTTCTGATTTTTTAACAACCAAATACTCTGATTACAAATCCTGTTTCAACTTTGAAAATTCCTAAAAACTCTGTTGACTGTTACAGCCTGTGCATGATTTCTTTTAAGCCCATAGATGGCATGATGGTTTTATTGAGATTAATGGTGAGTGGCATGATAAATTGGTTCTATTGCGGGACAACCTATTCCAAACCTTCTTATCCGTACTGCTTACTTAAACTTTTTGTACAGATAGGTCTCAAGCGATCCGATGTTGCCAATAAAATGCTTTAATTTTGGTAAATTTAGTACTATTATTATAAAATAGCACGTTAATCATGCATGTTTTAAAGATTTAAAACATAAATTCCATTATTCATGATAGTAATGAGTTTTTGTATTTTGAAAGTAACGTTTTGTTTTTTACCTCTTAAGTAATTATGCAAAAATCACTGATACTACCATATGAGGCGTTTCATATATTCTCAAGGAACAAATGTAAGCATTATCTTTTCAGTAGAGTAAGTTGACCAACGTTTCTGAAATATATGGAAGATTCCATGTGTCAGGTATCCTTTTGACTTCTTCCCATGTTATTTAATTTGTCTCATTGACATAGACCAGGGTACATCATGGAATTCCATTCAATTCAGTGATTTTTGGATTCTCTTACATATTGTAATATTATAAGTATTTAGTCACTCTCTTGAACAAATCGTCATCTTTCGAAATAGCAAACGATATGACATATTCTTAGTAAATAAAAGAGTTTTACATGAGTTCATTGTCATTTTGATCTACTTCAGAGGATGACGTACGATGGTTTTCAAGTCCATTGAAACTACGCATTAAAAGATATGGAATTTCATTGTCATGAAACAATGATAATTTGACTTCTTTTTAGTCCATTAAACGAGAAAAGTCCAATTTTACTGAGATACTCGTAATATTTTAAATTTGCTTCAAGAAAGGTATTTTAAAACTTTATAATACGTGAATGATGAAGTAATTGCTTTCAATTTTTTCTTCTCCCTCTTGGGACAGTATCTTATTGTCTAGTTTTACATATCTACTTACTTAACTAACCTCTTATTTTCAGCCCTAAAATAAACATTATAAGATTTTTCAGATACCATCAAAAATATTTAATTAAATGGATACAATTTCAAAATTCCTCTACGTGTACATTTTGAACTTCAGTCTCCATCATAGTTTCGTTGTTCTGGCAGAGATTTGAAACATGTTAACTAGTAATTTCAGTGGACTTGAATTGTTTTGTAGAGTTAAGCAATTTGAGATCCTTTAGTGGTTTCATAAAGGAGCGGCGTGTGTGAAGTCCAAAAGAAAGTCACATGTATTCCCCTCCTCCTTTTACTTTTTACCCTTCTTCCATCGCCAGTCTAAACGTTTTCCAAAGACTAACACATACCTTTCTTTCAGATAACATATATTTACAGGAAATGTTTTATAAAGAGAATAAATTACTCATAGAGTATATGGAAGAATATAGTAAATTTATTACGCATCGAATCATATTTCTCTATTTATTCGATTCACGAGTAGATTTTATTCCAAGAAAGTTTTGTATGTAAAAATAAATTTGAATGAAATTCATTATTTCATTTGTAATCTTAACAAAATCTAAGTACTATTGAATTTTTCGGAGAACATCAAGCTTAATTGCACACTGTGACAAACTAAAAACTAATATTGTAGGTTCCCTTTCAGAAAACATTTTATTCCGTGTACATTAATTCTACTCGACAATTCTATGACTACAAATCCTTTAATGAATGTGCTGAATAACATTTAGTACAATGACGGGAAAACTATGCAGATGCAATCCGTTAAGAGGTTCTATCATTCAAAGTTAAGAGGTTCATTCAAATACAGATAAAATTATTCAAATACACATAATCAACTTTTAATACGACCAATATTTTGAAACAAGAATTTGAATTTGAACGCCACTTACCATTCTATTTTAATGACAAGATAGGCGATAAGAAATTCAACTTGAAGCATGATTACCTCGTAGGAATATCCATAAAGAAAAACTAAAATCCCGATTTCAATAGCTATTTGTATTAAGTATTATGTTATTTTACTTTAATTCCAGGTATCCTAACACATATTTACCATTTAAGGTGATGGATTATTACTACTACAACTGATGCTGTAGATTTTTCGAAACCTGAAATTTGAACATTTTATCGAAAGATCGAAACCGTCTTTTAGAACCTCAATAGAACGTACTGGGAAGTTGCTAAACCAGCTTTAATATTGCTCGTCTTTATTTCTCCTTTCTAAGTTCTTGTTCACTCTCACCTCTATGCAACTTCATATACATCTCCTCATCCATAGTGTTACCTTAAAGTCTTGCTCCTTACATGTCTCACTAATTGAAAATGTGAACCAGAAAGGGAAACGAACCCAGATCTCTCTCGCAATCATTTACTCGTGGGCTCGCCTTGACGAATCACCGCCACGGTGAGTACTCACTTTCTCCATCCTCATTATTGGTATATCCCCCACTTTACTCACATACTAGGTGGAGTTACTTTAATTGAATCCTCTTTCTCACTTTTTATTACTCCCCTCATTAAATCTTTCGTCTTGACGTCCTCCTAAAACGGCGTTATTTTCCCAATTTCATTGATTTGTGCCTAATCATCCTCTCTTGCTCACCCCATTCCAACGCGGCTTTTCCCGGACGGCCACACCCGCTCGCCCGACGGCACTAGGCTCTGTGTCTGACGGTGTCGCGCCCCGCGCCCTGCCCCGCAGGCTCTCGTCGTCCCAGCCTGGCGTCCATCCACAGCAGCGCGAGTTCGTCGCGTTCCATGAGCTTCTCGGCGCGGCGCTTCGAGCGCGATCTGCAGCAGCGCGAGGCGCGTCAGGCGCAGCTGGCGGCGCAGGCGGCGCTGGCGGCGGCGGCGGCGCAGGCGCAAGTCCTCGCGGGGGCGGGCGCTGCCGGCGGCATCTCGCCCAGCGACATCGACTCAGGAGGAGTAGGAGGCTTAGGGTTCGCTGCGGGGCTGGGCCTGCGCTCCGACCCGCCGCCCGCGCCGTCGCCCTCGCCGCGCACGCCCATGTCCACGGACGAACTGCTGCCCTCCGTCTCCGAGGTCAAGGAGGTAGCACCGCTGCTGCCGCGGGGCGATGCGTCCCAGAAGCCGATTCTCTCTCTCTCTCTCTCTAACGCACCCCCTCTCCCTCACCACTCACATTTGTTTCCTATGACTCGGGCCCGAAGCAAGACAAAATAATAAATATGATCTAACTTCAGTACTAAAATTATTCATTCTACATCTGATGATATTTTATTCAATACTTTATACAATTTGCAACACATTCCTGATGAATTCAACGACACATTATATTAAAAAATAATAAATCGGGTAAGAAGTCAAATACGGTCGAAGTCAAATTCAACTGAAAGTTTTGTTTTTACAGACGAGAAGTTTTCATACCAGCTATCCTAAGACACCTTCAATGTCATTCGTTATTGCTTAATTAGTTTTCTTCCATCGATTCATTAGAATTTTCGGAAAGGACCGCGGCTTCGGCAGATGATGGAAACAAATTAGAGTGGCTTGATGTGATTCATAAAAATAAGATCTTAACTTAAACAAATTGACCAATATTATGTTATTATAAAGAGATCTAATCATGTGCATATGATATTAAATTTGTATGAAGATTTGAAGTCGCGTGAACGAGGCCTATCCTCGTAGCGCAATGCGAAATACGGTTCAATTTTAGTTTTGTAAACACGTAGAAGTAAAATGTATGTTTGTAATATTGAGGATCATTTCAATCGTTCATCAAAATGTGTATTTATCTATACTATTGGTATTTTGTAAGTAACTTTTCCTTGAGGTAACAATACAAAATCACACAGAATGACTTATAGAAAAAAGGCTAATTGTAAAACTTTAAACTCGGTGTTTTGGGTTTATGAGACGAAAGTAGAAATACGTATGAACTGGCGTGAGGTAATGGAGAAGGCATGTTTTTTGTCTTTCTGTATTCTGTAATATCAGTACTATTTTATTTTGTTATTTACGGACACACAATGAACATTATGTTCCCCTCAGTCCACTTTCTCTCATAATCATCGCTGTTAACTTAATAATTGGAAATGCATTGTTAAATCTACTAGCATAGAAATATTTTCCGTGTGAACGCTTCATATTCACCCATTTTTTTATGATTCTGTTCCCGTGAATTTTAATGTATGTATTCTTCCTTCATTCTGAGTTTCGCCGAGTTCACACAACTTTTTCATCTCATTAAATAAAACAGGATCTTCCTATTATGATCTATCAGCGACTAACTAGGAATGATTAATATTTTTTTCAATTGAATATAAATTTGAAGAATTCAGTTCAAAATCAAATTTTCAAATATAGAGAGAGAGGGAAAAAATCCTACCCATCCAATGGTTTGGCTTTAGAATAATCGAAGCTCCGCGAGAATGCGTTCACCTAGCGGGTATGTTCATTGTTGCAGGAGGAAACTGCAACACCTATCCTCAGCCACCGTGCGACATACTCCAGCTACCAAGGGGAGATTGGGCCTTGTTCGTCTTCCGACACTCCTCACTAGCCTGCGGTGACGATCGGCCTCGCAGTCCAAGCTGCTTTCGCCGCTCCTGTCCCTCGTATGACATCTCGCCTAAGGAACAGCCTCATTAACGTCATATACGAGTACATGTTATTCTGTGGGTCTTTTATGAACTTTATAGAGGTTTCGAGCTGGCTTAAGTCGATCTGTCAACTTGTTTGTGTTTCCAATGCATTTACTGCGTTGAAGAGAAGAAAATCCAGAGATACGCATTTTCTTGGTTTATATACATACAACAAAAAGGTGTATACATTTAATAATGTTGACAGACATCAATGTTTTACGTGTGTTATCTGTTAGTGTCAAAGAATAAACATCAAGTCACTGGTGCCTACTGCTGGAATGCTGAATTCAGTGTTGAAAGTACGTGTAAAAATATTATAAATATATATACAAATATATGTAAGTTTATACATTCTTCTTCTATTCAACTGGAATGGACTGGTCAAATAAGTGAAGTCTTATAAAAATGAGAGTATAAAAATCGTCACCCTACTCCGTAAATGAATCCTTCTCCATTGGATGTTTCTACCGAGCGCGAGCTTACTCGAAAACAAATTCCATTTTCCAAGCCTCGACCTTCATCATCGTAGGCTTAACTTCTCTTAGCGACTGAGTGTAGCTCATTTTGTGCATATTATTGCTAAATACCTCTTTATTTGACATCTGAATGAATGTTGCCAGTGGCGTAACTATTATACGCTCTCTGGAGCAGTTATAACCATTTGCAGTCCGTTCTCCATCCACTGAGAGCCAAACGATTCACGTTTTAATTTAGCAAGGATATCATCACGTTATTTATTTTACGAAAGTTCCATTATGTGTGACGCAGAAATTCGTTATGTTTATTCAAATAATAACGAATCGTCTTATATAAAAAAAAGCAAGAATAGTTTCAAACTTTCCTAACTGTACTGGTACTAATTAAGGACCATATTCAAAATAGTTTAAATATTATGATGAAAATGTGGTGTGAATATTTAATGTTACAAATTTTAAGTACATTTATAATGCCCTTTGTAGAAATCAAACTCGTCTCTTATCTTCCATGGAAATGATATTAAGTTGGTGTTCCGATTGTAAGTATTCCATATTTTACTAGAGTTGTTACTGTAGTGCCCATTTACACTAATCATTACCTATTATGTTTAACTGAGCGGAACTCAATTCGTTTAGGGAAAAAACTATTCTTAAAAAGCATACAACAATGTAACATCATTCTTTTCGCTGTTCTCGATCCCGTCGTTCTTGAGCGATTGCTCCAACTGCTCCAGGGTAGTTACGCCGCTGAATGTTGCGAAAACAATCATTCGATTTCTCCTCCGTCTGAGTTGTTGATGTCGAGTGTCCCTCAGCGGAGAAGTGTATTTCACAGGGCAGCCTCTTGGAATTAAGTATTTGCCATTCTTCCCCTCATCTGTGACCTAGTCACTAAGTTCGTGTTGCCCGAAACATACTCGTATGACCGAGAGTAGAGGCTTTCATTTGGAAAATTCAGCGTGTAGAAAACTTATGGAATTTTTTTTTTTTTTTTTTGGTGGGGGGCCGCTTTACGGCTCGTCGACATCGAGGTCATTAGAGCCCTAATTATGGAATATTCTGATAAATATTGTCCACAATTCATAACTCAAGTACGTCCAGTAATTCAATTTATCGTAAAATTCTTCTCTGAACCGTCATGTTTAATTGCACAAGGTGTCTTATAATCGGAGCAGTTAATTCAAACCTAGAAAAACATCGTAAACTTTAAAATTTGAGATATAGGTTCACGTATTATGTGATTCTATGATGCACGACAACTTAAATTTTAAAAAATTCGTGAATACAGAAGAAATAATTATAAATATGTAAAGCTTATTATTATTATTATTATTATTATTATTATTATTATTATTATTATTATTATTATTATTATTATTCACTATATTTTGTCAGCAACAGGATTCTCTTCGTGAATCACTTGAATTTGCGAGCTGTGTCCACATGTCAAGTTTTGATTTTTGCTAATAACACGCTGATGAATTTCGACCTCATGACAAAAAGTTATCTCCTTAACGCGATGTTTCAGGCAAAAGTGCAGTTGAGCAAAATTTCCCGAAAATGTCGCTACTTGATTGGTGATAGTCTTTTCTTAAATGAACTTTTAGAACCTCATGATTCACAGGTGTATTTTCAGAATAGAATGAATGAGCCCGTTATAATTAAACTTGGAAAGTTATTTATTGTAGCATGATTACTCTAATTCGAATAGGACTGTCTGCGCAACTTTTACCTGTTATTTTAAGCCTCTCGGATTACCCCGGCTTTGTTTTCAGAACATAAAGCGAAAATTATCACACCAAATTAAAGCCAACTTCATGATACATCAGGGCAGCTGCTTCAGATGAATAGACTGAGTCCAATAGCTCCACACTAATTTTAAAATCTTGGATATTCTTTTGTATCCTTCTATCCTCTTGCTATGAGATTCATGATGTGTCTAGAACATTGGTATTATAATACTAACAGCTTACATGTTAACTGTGTCTCTCCTGACTCATGGTCCATTTCAACACGAGAGCTGCTATTTGGAAGGAAATCTCCCAAAGCAAGAAAACAGGAACTGAACAGCATATTTTACTGTTAGTAATGCCCAATAGAAATGAACTATTTATCTTCATCTGAGGGACACTCTTGCATCAAGATATCAGGAAGAAAATTCCAATAACCTAGGGAATACACACGCGGTAATCTTGTATTTGCAATAGATTAATATCTATGAAAGTAAAGGACTGAGTAATATCCAATTTTTAATTCATATTTGACACTTCACAAAATTTTGTGCACTGCAAGTATGTCCTGAAATTATAAAATAGGTTGTCATCCATAGTTTATATTGTTCATCATCCACAATCATCCACAATTTATAAAAATATAATGAAGTAATCGAAAAAGTCATCCTTCCGTTGTTATATTGCAAGAGCTATCATACTTCTTTGTATGTATAATGGACTGATCAGCTTCAGCATTTGAGAGAAAAGAACAATGTAAATGTAAGAAGTTACCTGTAAATATGAAGATCTAAATGACCATTGTTTCAATCTTCCAATTAGTAAAATAATGGTAGTGAGGACATATGTAATTTTATACATGCTAATGTTCTTTTCATTATATTTTGAATGAGTCATTTGCAGCTGCTAATAGGTTTTTATACTTCTATATTGCATACTTGCTGATGTACATACGAGATAAGTTAATTCACCATGCAGGATGTGTGTATACTACTCCAGCTAGATTATGATATAAAATAATTTCCAAAATTACATTTTAAAATGTTAATTTGCACATGTTGAGGAATGTACAATATTGTAAACTTTTCCATTTCATAGTGAATCAAAACTCATGAAAAGCTAAGATATTTTGTCAATCTGTTATAAATGTTCTGTGATTGCTTTTCTATTTTACAAAACAATTTTCTGTTTCTTTACATTTTTTTCTTCTTCTTTAATTAAAACATTTCATATTTGGCAAATATTCAGATATGTATTTTTATAAAAATTTTAAATCTTTGTAAATTATTGATTGATAATAGTTATTTATTTTCATTATTTTTCAACAGTTACATTTATTTAGTTTCATTATTCAGTGACATTTTGTAATGTATGAATACATATAAGACATTTTATTGGCATCCTAGATACAAGTTAATAGAAATTAAGTTATACATCATAATTTTACACAAGGGAAATTATGTATACAAAGTATTGTGATATCAACCTTGATGATATTCTTGTAATGTTAGATTATCAAATACAAAATCAATTTCCTTCACTTTTATGTATAAAAATCATTGGTGTAACTAGTAGAGGGGTCTGGGGGGCCATGCCCACCACGGACAGTTCTGGTGCTCACCTTAGAAATTTGCATTTAGAACAGATTTATCGACGGTATAATTTTTTCTGGCTCAAATGAGCGTTATTTCTTTTAAAAAATCGTACATGTTGCTATAAGTATTTTGCAATTAGAATGACAGACTAGCAGGTGCAAATAGTACTACTATCATATCATATCACTGCAATGTCAGGCGTGAGATCATGAGATGTGTTGGTGTGTGTTTATTGAGATTCAAACCAGACAGGTTGTCTACACAGAGTTTGCAGGGACTCAGATAAAAGTATTCCCATATCTACATTGTCTAGGTCCCAGGCCCACCCCAGAAAATGCTAAAAATCCTAGTTAAGCCAATGACAAAAATCTATTTATTTTTACAAATTATTGAAAGAATATATACCAATATTGTTTCTTTTACTAGAACATGAGTAT
The DNA here is from genome assembly GCA_002313205.1 of Laupala kohalensis. Lineage (NCBI taxonomy): Eukaryota > Metazoa > Arthropoda > Insecta > Orthoptera > Trigonidiidae > Laupala > Laupala kohalensis. Next base: position 117,935 of record NNCF01132660.1, on the reverse strand, counting down.
GAATTGATCAATATGATGTGAGATTGGATTTCTACTTTATGAAATTTCATTGTTTTGGAAATGTACCAATCATTTCATATTATGGTTGGTATTAATCATGATTATGAATTCAACATTAATCATTCAAAAAGAAATATTTGTACACACTTTGCGTAACCCTATTTCTACTACCATCCAGAATTAAGCCACAAATGTTGAAGGAGAATGGGAGTTTTTGGTAATGAAACATGTTAATTATGTAATTCATTATATAATATTCCCTGGTGTTCCCATTTAGTGAATACTATCATAGGTGAATAGAGTATCAACCTTAAAATGTGCATAGTGCCAATGCTTACAATAAAATCAGTTTTTGTAGAATCACCACTGTGACCTACTAAACGAGTGGTCTTTGTTCCTCAGTGTTTTTATGAGCTTTCAAGACATATTCAAATGTAAGTATTTGAATTTTGGATACTTGGAGTATAAGCTGAATTGTAGGAACAATACCAAGGAAGAATGGATCATTGATAAATTGTAAAGTTTTATAGCCCCATTTGACAATGATTGCACATGAACAAAAGCCAAAATCTGACGTTGTGCTTATCTTGGTTGTCAAGACTGATGACAATGTTGAAAACAAATATACTAACTATAATTTTGAGGGACCCAGAAAAAATGTTACTTCATAACTCTTCTAGTGTTTGACTTGTGTTTGGATTCCAAATGTCAAGAGAAGAATTCTAAGTGAAAGTTATTTGCATGAATTTCATAGAATGCACAAATAATGGAGATACACGTACATTGTCATGTTACAAAATTTGCATTGATAGTGTGGTGAAGATTCCAAAAACTAATATTGTTTTATCACAAATGATTTTTAAAATTAAATGTAGTCTTACCCTTTTGACAACATCAAATTCATCTAGAAAGAAAACTCACTACACTGTTTGAAAACTCCACTTTGTGCTCTTTATGTAAAAATAACTTTGTAAAACTGAAAAGCCCTTTTGTAACATCTTCCTAAATTCCAAAATGTGCTAAGCAGATTAAATGACTTATAATAATTGTTACTCATGTTAATATTTCACTGCAAATAAAGTACATGGAACCAACTACTCACTAGTCATTAAAAGCCCTTTGCTCCAAAGTAAATAAAATTTTAATAAATGGAGAAATGGACTCTTTTTACATTTTAAAAAAGAGTTCCATTTCACCATGTTGAAGATTATTTCTGAGCATTCTTACACATGTCGTCAGAATTATGGTAATCTAAAACTGACCTTCTTGATATAATAGAGTGCGGATATTACAGAAATCACTCAGCTATAAGAGTAATTTGATGTTCACATGTGCAGAATGCTGACCAAAAGAGTATAAATAAATAAAGAAATTTACTGTCTCAAAAGCAGTTCAAACTGCGTATGACCACATGGAGGACAATAAACTAATTTACTCTCCAGAAGCAAGCAAGGGAACCATCCCATCAATTCCAATCAAGGACCCTAGAGCAGAGGATGAATTAACGTTTCAGCACACCATCTAACAATAAAAATAGTTTGGTATGTATAGATTACTCGAAAGTATTGTTTATAAACCGTAACTATTTAATACCACTAAATTCAAGATTTATTATATCAAGATGCTGTACCAGGCAAGAGCATAGCACATCTCTATAAATAATCCACCTCTACCTGAAGGAAAACTGGAGAAAAACTCAGGCCAGGATAGGAAAAACCTGGGTCAGAATACGATTTTATGCAAAATTGGAGTGAATATTTTTGAAGAAAATTTTTGTTTGTAACACGCCTTAAATCAACAACTTAATAATATCTCTCTTCAGTTTGAACAACTTTTCATTCTAAATGACATTGTACTGTATATTACTCTGTTGTTATGTTGCGATTGTTATATGTTACACCTGAAGAAGACTCAAAACAGTCTTCAAAGGTAGGGTTCTATTAAAGGTCACATTGTGCAGAGTCCAATTAAGGCTATATAATATATTTAAGAAATAGACAATTACTCCACCAAATCCTCAATGTCTACATTTTTTATCTGTCATCATATACTTTTGCTATGTCTAAAAAGTTTATACCAAACCCACAAAAAAAGAAGAAAGTTGCAGCATCGATTTTCATGTTTGAGAGCAGGAAATGTTAGTGAAAGTATCTTTTTTCTAAAGGCTAGAACATATGTTGAAATGATTCATTGAGATCAGTAATAATTAATAATATTTCCAGATATTTGTAGACAATAATTAGCCCAAATACAGTAATTATGTGAATGACAAGAAAGACAGAAAATTTTAAAGTAGGATTGTGAAGGTACAGTGATCTGGCAATCTCAAAAACAGAGAACAACTGCTCAATCTACTATTGAGTCAGAGTAACTTGCCATTATTGAAGTTGTGAGAGAGGTGAAATGGCTAAATTTTATTGGCAGAATTAAATGGCTAAAATAATTTGGCAATTTGTATCATCTCCTTGCATAATTTTTCTTGATTATCAAGGTGCAATTTTTGTGTTAGAAAATTAAATTGTTTTTGATAAATCCAGACATATACAGGTAAGATATTACTTTGTGGAAGAGCAAGAAAATTGTGCCATGATGCTCAAGGGTATTATAATTTGATAAAATCTCTCTCTCTCTGGGAAATGATACATGTTGATTAATTAAGGCATACCAATAATCCCATGACTCTACAACAGCATTTAAATTAACAGTAGTTTCAGAATATATTCAAAAATATATTATTATACCTACCATATTAGGATTTTTTTCCAAGCACACTAACTTTCTTGCCCTGGGGTATCAATTTCTTGGCCAGATTTTTTAAAATTCTTTATACCAATATTTTGTTATCTATTTTTATAGATTTAATAAAGGACACATTGAGCAGAATTTTATCCTCAACACATTTTCTAACATACTTTTTTTGTGTAAATCACTCTTTCTTAGGTAATTACTGGGGGAATTGGAATATTTTAATATTATCAACAACTCCTCTTCATAGCACTCAAAGTTGATTTGTATTGGCAGAATTTTGTATTTAAAAAACATTGTAATTTCCTTTTACAAGCTTCAAGTTTAGTTCTTATCAATTTTAATGCAAATGTTATAATTCCTGGATTTTTTTAATGAAACAAGAAACATCAAATTTTAAGGTGAAAATTGCCACTTTCAATTCGTGATTACTCACAAGTAAAGCATTTTCATGAAATGTTTTACGTGACATTGTTTTCTTAACAAAACATAATCTACTGATTTTGAATAAAATTTATTTTAGCAGTTTCTTTGGACCAAATTTTTTGAAGCTTGTGCTTCGCTTCCAGTTTTTTTCTAAACACTCTCATGCACATTTTCAGCTATCAAACATGAAAATCAATGTTGCAACTTTCAATCACTGGGCAATATACTTCACCACTACAATAAAACATAGATCTCAGCAGGGGTTACACCTAATTTCCATACTTCACGGATTGAAAAGCTTAGTTCTTCTTTAATCTGCCTTATAAGATATGTCTCAGATGAATGGATATTTTTCCATTGTACATAATGTGATTGTCAATAAGGAGAGATAAAGGTTTTTAGTTGGTGAAGGATGGAAGTAATTAACCGGGCAGAAAAAGAATAGAGAAAAATGGGGAAACATTTGGTTAGATTTCTTGTTTCATACAAGAAACTCTGTGTCGGTACAACTTCCTTCTCCTGTAAAGAGATATAATTTCATTCCTTCTCATGGCCAGGTTTCTTTCATTCTTATGGTAGTGCCTACAAAAAGACACCCACCCCAGGCCATTATAAAGTGTATTTGCTTTGCTGTGACACTGCTTTGCTGAGACATAGTTTAAACAAGAATAGTAAGCTCCTAAAAACTAAACTAAAAAAATTATGCTCAGATTCAGTTTTTTTTACATAGGACCTTATTTGTGAGAAGTTTGAAAATAAGACTAAAAAATTACTTGAATTATCAATATGAATATCCACCTTTTTAACTTGCAGGATAAACATGTCATGGGAACTACTAAAAAATGAGGTAATGAGGTTTTTAAAGTATACTAAATAAAACTCAATTATTTTCTCTAGAAACAATTTTGAAATTGAAATATTTCTTTCATGCTGATGATATACATTTTTAAACACTGTCTTTATAAATTATATCAGTAACATAGAATAAGCTCTCATTTCAAAAATGAAGAATAGTTATGATATTGTCCAGGATGTCCACACAATATAGCAATATTGTAAAGAACATTGATAAGTTTTATTTGAACAAACAAATTGTGTACTGTCCTCAAAAGAATATTTTGTCTTTTAAAAAAATAGTTTTTCCTTTAAGTCAATTGTTACACTAACAGTCACATCTAAATCTCTGTTGTGATAATATTTCCATGTAAACTAGCAATACCATTTTTGTACAACCATTCCAAATCGCCATTGTTGTATGCAAGAAAATTTTAAAATCAATTTCGAAAAAATCGATCCATAATGCGTTTGGACTTCTGTAGGTCACCAGTAAAAATTTCGAAGTATATTTAGGTCCAAGAGACTGACACAAAATTGTTTGAAAATTAAAAAATATTTCTAATTTCAAAAAAATTGATCGCAAGTCCATAGGGACGATCCGTGGGCAATACAAGAGCCAAGATTCGAAACTATAAGACTTAAAATCGCTGTGCTATGCGAAAAAGAAATTGAATACAATAAAAAAATATTTAAATAGAATTACATCTTTTCGCGAACATGCCTTAGGAACGCGTTTACGTAATTTCGAAGCTCTATGTCTTTCTATCTCATTGTTACGCGGTTGACACAAATATGTTTATGTGGTATGCGTACCACAAAATTGTATTTGCCGCCGTCGCGGCAACGATCGGGGCAACTCGGGCTGCCCCGGCCAACGTCGTGCCGGGCGCGCTCAAGCGAGAGCTAGCGGGGAAGGAACCCCTCCTTCTCCCCTAACGACCTGCGCAGAGGGCCACTGCCGCCATCCAGCCGGCAGGTCGCAGGCGGTGGGTATATAAGGGCAGCGGCAAGACACAACAGATGAAGAGAGAAGTGGAGTGAGCTGAGCTAGTTACGAAGTTACCACGATCTACGACGACGACGACAACTCTGGAATCAACTTTGGATCTCTCTTTCTGGACTCGGACTGCTTGGACTTTTGGAAGACGACTCGGCTACGCTTTTGGTACTTTCTGTAGTCCGCTTGGCTCGGACAAGATTGTTCACTTGTAACAATTACTACAATAAACCATTTGTTGAGTTTAAACTTGTACTTGTTGATTCGTTCCCTGGCGGGACACAACAGTTTAAAACTTAAATTAACAAAAATCTATTTCGAATGATCGTTTGTAGGTGAACAACCCAGATAGAACGTACGGTTACGTGAACCATGACTTTAAACTCAATTTCGAAAAAATCGTTCCATAAAGAGTTTGAACTCAGCCTGTCCAATTTTCATCTGTAAAGATTTCGAAGTGTATTTAGGTCTGAGAGGCTGACATTTGCTTCGCCAGGGGTGCTGACAAGATTAAACTGCGTAATTGAAAACTTTTTTGAAGGGGGGGATTAGAAAAATGGAGGTTTTTGGGAGTTAAGTATATTTAATAGTTAGATAATAAAAATACTTTAAAAATAGCATCAAAATCATAATGTATTCATTTTTTTTTAACTTTAGGGACAATTTAACATTATAAATAATTTCAATTCATTTTCGAAACCGTTGAATAAATCGTAAAAAGTTATGCACTGCAGAGATCTATCGAGACCGCTGAATAAGCAAGCGCGAGCGATGGATAAGGTCTGGGAGGTCACCTCGTGTGTATCAAAAAACCGGAAGACTCATCGCATTCAGGTGAACCAAGAAGTGACAACAGATACCTACCTCTAGAGACCTACATGTTTTACATGTAGGTCTCCACCTGCCTCTCTGTCTTGCAATGGTAAGATTACACCAAAGATGGCCGATCTAGAAAACAGCGTTGGACTATTCTTTGTAATGAAGAACCATTGCTTTCTCTCCAGTGTTTTAGTTAACTGTACGTGATCAAGGTCGGAGCTCGATTTTGTATCTTGTCTTTTACTTTCTAATATACGTAGTATATAGAAAGTATTGTAATCGTAAAAAAGTCGAAAGCGAAATTTCATCGGAAATATCAGTTTTGGTTACCCCTGATTCTGAAAAAGTATTTTTTCGCTTAACGTCCGTCCGCCTGTGCGCAGCGATTCTGAGTAAATATATGAATCAATTTAGTTCGTATTTCGTATTTACGGTAGAATTTACTTGTTGTCGATGCACGTGCTCTATACTTTTTACTTTGAAACAAAGGGTATTTCATATGAAGGTCAAAGTACTCTTTCGAATGATTCTCAAAAACAGCTCCAACGACTTTGCTTAAATTTTCTGTACGTAAAGTACAATTAGTATTTATTACATCCGCATTAGCGGTATTTCGCTTGATAGTTTAGTATAGACGAAGGAAAATGATTTCTGTCTGCTACACTTACATATTTGTTTGCTGCTTCAAGAAGCTTGAATAATATCTAGTAGCGTATATGAACCAAGCAGAAGTAGAATACACTTTTCGTAAACTGACATGAAAGATATGATAATGACAGATTACATAGGTGGGCAGCAATCGCACTGCAGATACGAAAATACATCAATTTATGTCCGCAACGAACACTTCTACGATATTTATAAGACTGAGATGTCGCTCTGTTTTGAAATAATATTCTGAATATTTTAATTTACATTCAAATTTTTAAAAAATAAAAGACAGTAATCTAGCGACTTGGAGCCAAAAGTAGTTAGTTTTGATTCATTTTTTTCTCCCATTTGTGGTAATTTTTTTGCGTCCATTCTGTTTACATATTCATTATTCACAGTCATTCACGGAGACTGGTGAATATGTGACACAAGACATGAGCAAATATTTACAAGATGCAAAAAACACACACATAATTTATATCCATGTTTTATGGCGCGAATGTTTGAATGTGTCGAATCACGGGTGTGCAAAGAGTGTTGTGAATTATATATGACACGTGTTTACGTGTTAACTTTATGGCCTGTGGCCTTGGGATTTATTTTCACTTGACAGAAAATTAATTTCTCAATTGCAATGAATTTTCTTTTTGACTTTATTTAAAAAGCAAATAATGAAATGTACAGAGTGTTTGCTTTGAATTGCGTGGATAATGTCTCAATAATTTGTAAATCATTCGAAATTGTTTTTAAGTCTTCTTACCTAACCTCCAAAATCCAAACGACTTAATTTGTAAATTGAATATGGTTTATATGTAAATATGTTACGGTACCCATTTATTCATCTTTTATTTAACGTCAATTTATTATCTTTCTTATTGTAATGTACGCAGTCATGATTACTTTTCTCTGTACACTCGTGGTGGAACCTGGACCCACGATTGTGCAGAGAACGGACAATTCACTTCCGCTGACCGTTGGACAGCGGTTGTCGTGGGAACGACATTGTCAGCGATGCGCCTTGGAGGCGAGGTTCTGGATCAACCAGTAAGAATGAACATCGATGCCGTCATAAACACGCCATCTAATAAAATATATGTAATTGGCCCTGCCCCCTCCAAGACGTCCCTCCTTTCAAGTGGCCACGAGGCGAAGGGCTCGGCAGACGGAGGCAAGCCTCCTCTCCGAGCGCATGTGAGTCATGTGCTCGTAAAATTCTTGTTTTGGAACAATTATATTTGTGACTTCTATTTTGGTTAATCTTTTCGATTCAGTATCTTTCGGATACTCCAGAATGATTGTACTTTTAATTTCATTATGATTGGGTATTGTGTACAGCTCTACCAATATAATCAATGGTGTTTAGTTTGTTAATAAATAGTATTAGATTTGGTCTCATGTATTCTTAAGGATGATCCTGGCTCAATTTCATATCCTAGTCGATCCGGTCTTTTCGTAATGATGGGGGTTGCACCCACTCAGCAAGCGAGTAGCCAAGCGAATAGCTCCATAGAATTGATATTAGATAGAACCTATGAAATAAATAAATTAGTAGGAATTGTTTTTATGTAGAGCAGAACCCCTGGCAGAACGCGTATTGCAACACATAGAAGTTAAAGGATTTCTTCCATAAAAGATTCGAATGGGGAGCTGGAAGACGCCCAAAATATAGAGACCATTCCAGAAGTGACCCTTTCACTATGGAATTTTTTAGTCTATGCTGCAGAAGGAGAAACGTATATAAGAAAGTATGTGCAATGGTTTTACACCACTAGTTTTCCCACGTTTTGCCCTTCGGGAACCTACGTGTTTTTGTTACAGTGCAACACCCTTGAATGAACATATGCGGGAAAAGCTTCGGCACCCAGAATGTAACTCGCGAAGTCAACGGGCCAGCATGACACCATTTCGATTTGATGAGATTTAACTTATAGTCCTTAATTTAAGAGAGAACCGACGACCGTGTCCACAACTTCAGAACACGTAAAAACAACATGTAGTAAACAGCTATATTTACTACCCACAAATTCTCATAGCCCCTTTGGCGCCAGCTGTTTCTCCAGACTCACCTCTTATTGGTGGAATTGGGAGAAGTGAGGGAGATACAATACAATTATGTGACAAACTACAGCTAATGACACCATTATGAGAAACTGCGCGTGGTGTTTTCCGGAAATAGGAGAAATTCCCCATTTCCGTTACTGGTGGTTCTCTCTTGATTAAGGTCTCTTATAGTAGAATTAGGAGTCTTCCAAATTCGATCGTTGGAAATCAAGTTCGTTGCACGTGCTTTGTTCTTGCATTTTCAGTGAAATATGTGGTGCCGTAAAGTAAATATATCGAGCAATGCCAAATGTGTTCACGGATTTGAAAGCACTGCTAAAAGCCATATTTTGCAACGCGCAAGGCGTAATAGTAAACACTGATGCAACTTTACTTTCTGACCCCGATTATATAATTTTTATTCGCCGTTCTTTGTATTTACAGCAATGTAAGAAAATCGTTCCACGTTATTTTCTCTCCATTTCCTTTGCGGATGCCTTATCTGTTCCCTTAGCGGATATCCTATCAGTTAACTTAGCGAATACCTTGACTGTATCTTAACTGTTCAAATGGATACCCAGCTGAATCCTTAGCGGATAGGATACCCTTGGAAACCACCTCATGCTGAGTAAACTTCTAACCATAACGTAACAAAATCGAATCGCTGTACAATAATTCATGTCCCAAATAATCTTAAAAAATATGCCTTTGTCCGAATAAATTGGGGGCAAACCGTTCTGCAAGCATACATTGCTATATGAGAGGTGTCCCATGTTCCTAAAACTAAAATTATGATTCATAATGCTTTTTTATAATTTATTACATCGTTAATGTCGCAACTGGACGCGTTTCTTTCTGAAAGTACATTTATCTATTAAAAGCGCACGAGAGTTTCGTTACGGTGGGTGAGCTGCACTCATTTGCCCATTTCTGGGATCTCATTTGTCCACCCCTCTCAGAAACATCCTAGATTCATTACTGGTCTGAAATGCCAGTATTGAAGCAAACTTTCCTAATTGCAGAATGAGGTCTCTAGAAGCTCTCCTCCAAATTTGGACTAAATATAAGTCCAATACACGTAGACCCAGATCCTCACGTTCTGGATCCAGTTTCATTGTTTTTGAATGAGCGTAAGATGCTTCCTCCGCCGAGCACTAATTCTTCGTCAGGTTTCTTGGTGTGGCTAGTCCATTGGAGATTCTTTTACTGGCAACGCACAATTTTCTACTTGTGGATTATACGTTCCGTTTCATGTGACTCCTCTGACTGAACTCCTGTGATACATCCCTAACTTGGTGTGGTTTTGAAATAGACACCAAAGACAATTTCAGTCAGCTTCATATCCTTAGACCGTGTAAAGGACTCCACACGTCCCGGACCGAGTAAAATCGCTCTATTGTCTCTGTCGTGGGTGACAGGATCATGTCGATTGAAGTGACGTCGCACCTGTCACAAGATATTGGGATCTAGTTTCGAGACTAAGCGATAAAGAGAAAGAGAACAATAGAACGTCTCGAATAATAGAACGATCCATTCATGTCAAATTATTAGTTTGTTACACACGTCAACTTACATCTTCATCTGTGAGCAGAGTCGGCGAGCTTTTCAATGAGACCGTGTGAGCTGTATCTTTCGGTGAACTGTCTTACAAGTGAAAGAAGACTTTTGGGGAAGTAATGCTCTGTAGAACTTAGTTCATGGAACCGTACTATGCAGGAAGCTCAATTTTGGGGAGAACATAACTGATCCCACTTCATGACCCCAAGCTATGCAGGAAGGTATTTATGGGGAGAACATAACTTAGTCTACTTCATGGTCCCAACCCATGCCGGAATGTTATTATAGGAAGAACTCAGATGAGAGACTCAGACCGCTTGGCCTCGAATTGAATTCAGGATATGGGTTAAAAGATCGCTCTACGTCTTCCAGCCACAGTGTCGCCAGCGAGCTCTTTTGCTGATTCGCTTAATATCATAATTCAGCTGTCACTACATTCTTCCAAGGCCTCTGCTGCCTGCACTTTGAGGTACGAGCAGTGCGCTGCTCGTTTACAACTCTATGATCAGCAAACGGGAGAACGTCAGGTTCGGAGCAAATAGAATGAAGATCTGGGCAACCTCACCTCTCGGTCAAACCTTTGCCTGGGTTCTGACTGTAAAAAAGGACCCACATGATATAATATACTAATGTTTCTCCGGATTAATGTAATATACTAATTTATCAGGCCAGACGAACGCCAAGACGAAAACAGACTCATGTCCCACATTTCCCCTCATTTCCACCTTCTCGAGCACTACCGGCATGCGCCGTCACAATCTACAACATACTCACTTCACGCCAGTTTCCAATTACAATCTACAGTCATTCTACATTTGTTGCAAGGCGAGTTGTCGGAGCGTTCCATTCATTTTGAGCGCTTACAGCGTATTATCCATTGAAAAAATATAGCTTCTGAGCCAACCAACCAATGATGTTGCTTGGTCATTTTTAATACTTTTATTTTTAGCATACACATAACTACATGTCTTAACTGTTAAAACCTTTATTCTTTTTATTTTTATGAATTTTTGTTTTTAAGTTATGTAATTTATTGTTGAACGACACGTCCCGATTTGGTTAAATACAGACGTTCGGGTCTTTCTCAATATCTGGGTAATGTATTATTCTAGACACTTCATTTTGAATTCATTAAATTTATCGTGGACTGATCTGTATTCTGTGACATACGAGAGCAGTAATTTTTCCTATCTCAGTTCTTTTCCCTTTAGATACTAGATTCTGAATTTCAGCATGTTACGAGAAAAAGATTAAACTTTTAGAACTATTTACAAAAAAAATTGATTTGATGCACCGTCACTAAGGTTAACAATTTTCATCACAGTTGGTGCATTAATAGTAAATTTTTGTAAAGTAAGAAAATCAGTTGTATTGTGATTCAAATAGTCACTAATAATAAACATACTGCGTCACTTCATGTTATCGTCTGGGCATTTACAATGGTATACATTTAATATAATGTAGCTTGTCTATTGATCCAGTGAATGTCAATGGAAGACTGGGCCCAGAGGCTAATAGGGTGGAGCCGTTCGTAAGTGTTAAGGTGAAGGTCCCGATTTCGAATCTCTATCCCGTCTCACATTTTCATTCAACATAATGTAATTAATAATTAGCTTTGCAAAAACCATAGCATAGGTTTTCTCTGCCGCTATTTCGAAGTCATTATTCTTGCACCAATTGTCATATTTCTAACACTGTATTCCCGTTTTGCTAAATTTCTCTTCGTGTTCTTCCTTCTAGGAAGATGACGATATTGTCAGCATATGCATTACTTTGTAGCCATTTCCCAGTAATGTTCCTAGGAGCATTAATTGTTAAATTACAAAAGAGTGGACTTCAATGAGAGTCTTACAGGTATCCTTTGTTCATGTCCCATTAGAATTTTTCATCTTCTATTTCTATAAACGACGTTTGTTCTTCAAAATAGCTTGCAAAAATGGAATGTAGATGGCTGTTGAGATTTGTTTTTTAGCTTTCCAAGCACCCTATCCCACTTAACATTATCAAACGCTCCCTTTATGTCAAGGAAAATTGCCATTTCTGACTTTCTTTGTCAAACATCTACCTATGATACAAGTGTCTTTAAAGCATCTACTGTGAACAGCCCTCTACTAAATTTATATTGGTACTTATCTAAACCATTATTTGTTTCCACCTAATGTTACCCGGTACAACATATTTTTTCAAACAATTTCCCAAAATATGGCAACTGGACGAATTCGGGTCATCAATTTTCCTATTCCTTCCTTTGTGGAATACCTTAATTTCTTCAATTTTCCATTGCCGGGGAAATTTGGAAATTTGGAACTTTGTTCCAAACATGCATTGTATGACTATTTTAATTCATTTTTTATGTTGGGATAACTTGCTTGTATTAATTTATTCGTCTGATTTGCTCCGCTTTCACCCTTGTCCTCGTTTCCGTTTTCCCATCCCTTGGTAAGATTCTTCTTAAACGTTTCTGTGCCGTATCTCCTCATCCTTCAGTGAACTGCTGTCCATCGGTCAACGTGCTCCATATCTGTTTCGACTTTATTTTATCCTGCGCTACTAGGTACGGTACACCTCAGATACTTCGGCGTATACTCTTCGGAACATATTCCTCTCATGTTTCTGATTTATATTCCATAATCCATTTCCTATATGCACGGAGTTCTTCCTTGTATTCCTCTTGTTCCTTAGTTGTTTCCCTTTTTTCTCACGCTGATATCTTCTTCTGACTTCTGCACTTTTTTCTTCAACAAATCTATTTTTTGATTCCGCCACATGTTTCCCCATGTCTTGTGTGTCCTCATTTTGGGTGCACAATCTGCTGCTACTCTTAATACTGTTAATTGAATATTGTCTACTTTATCTTATCTCTCCCCAGCCTCTTGATACTTTATTTCTCTTCTTAAATGTTGTCGACATTTTGTCACATCTACTTTCCTTAAATTCCTTTGGATCATTTGCATTCTTTCAGTATTTACATAAGTATTCACTTTGGCCCTCCGTGGCTCAGGTAGTAGCGTCCTAGATCATGACTAAGCCATCTCGGGTTCTATTCCCGGTAGGGTCACAAAAAATTTGTAGCTTTTTACATTAATGTCCCAGATCATATAGCTGTGAGTACTGAAAAGCAAACCCTCCTTCCTCTAGCCCTCTCCCCCTAGAATCAATAACTCAAACTATAACTCCAACTAACTCCTCTACGTGGGCCACGTTGTTGGTCAGCTAAACGGTCCACCTACTAACAGTTGTATACCACCCAATTCCTATCTCCTATCGCTCCATGTAGAAAATCTTCAATAGTACTCTACATTTCCCGTATACAAATACTAGCATAAAAATGTATTCACTTTGAGCAAAATTCCTTTGTGATATGATGTTACAGCTCTGTTTAGTGTCTCAGCCTTGTATTTGTGTTTCCATTTCCTTTGACGTGAGTGTGAATTCGATCACTGATTACCCTGTTTACTTTGGAAGGATGCTTCTTTCCACACATTCTAAATAATTTAGGTCGTATTGATGTATCATATTTTCTATCGTTTTCCCATTTCCGTTCGTTAATTTATCACTCCACAATGTTGATCTCCATTAGCATACTTATGTAAGATTACCTTTTCTCGCCTATGAACTTTTAGTACTTCCTCTAGCATCTGTATTTCTTTGTTGCTCATCCTTTTCTCTTTCATATATGTATTCACTAGTAATATATCGGTACTAGCATGTCAAAACAAACAGGTTATCATAAATTTTGTGCAGAATTTCTGAAGTTTTAAAACTTCTACTTCTTTTGTGGTTACTACTATAGCCGTCCAATCATCATTTTCTTCGAAAACCCTTGCTGATACTTTATTATGGCAAGTTTTCCCTCTAAATTGGTAACACTCCTGTAACAAGTAATGTCTATATCGAGTTCCTCTATAAACCCCATGTTTTCTCTTGATGCTGTAATTGACTGTTCTACGTTCTTAATTACCGTAGTCTGTCTGTTTTTATAAAATCCTCTTAGCCGTTATATAATCTGGGCAGTTTCTATCTGTTGTCTTGAGGACATGTGGTAATCCTTTTCTTTTGCGATTCGTGCAAACTGCTGTTCTAGTCCTATTTCTACAGTATACACATTTATGGCTAGTCTCTGAACAATGACCACGTGTATTTTCTTTTCCTCTTCCTATTTCTGCCGTTGGCATCGACAACAACGTAATGGTGTATTGCACTCGCATATACGGTAGCTCTCCATTCTTATATAGATCCGTGCTTTCTTCACCATGCATCTGTAAAAACTCTAATCTTGCTCTATTATCCTGCCTACCTGAGGCGTCCCCTTTCGTATTGTTGTCACTTGTCGAGTAGAGTTAATAAAATCAGCCTTGGTTTTAATGTCTTTCAGATTTTGTATGTATATCGAAGGTATTAGATTTCCGTCATTTGCTGTTTGACATCATATGGCATGTATTATGAGCCTAGGTTTCCTTATCCTTGGACTTAAAAACTTGAAACATCATCTTGTGATATTTCTTTCTAATTTCTCCACTTTTTTCTCCATTTTCCCAATTACAATTAGATTGTGGTCTCTCCACTCTCTCATACCTTTTATATTCACCGAAATATTCTTCCTCTTCACTATTTCCATCAAAGTTCCTTTTATCAATCTTCCCGTTTCTCCTTCATCCTTGACTATCTCCACCAGTGTTACATTATTTTTCTCCGTTTGTGACCTTTGTTTCACCATTATTCCCATACTTTCCTCTTCCCGGTGTATAATTTCTTCTTGGGGCTTTTGGGCTCGTCAAGGTCATTAGAGCCCTGGCGTAATATAGTTTGCAGTACCTTTTCTTCAAGTTCTTTAACCACTCCGATTATCTTTCTTAATGCGACTTATCTCTTTCTCAAATTTATCGTTCTTCATATTCTTATCGCATCTACTCGTTGCTGCACCATTCTATCCCACGCCTTCCTTTCCTCTCGCAATCTTTCGTGTATTGCATTCCATCTTTCATCCATAACCGTAATTATTTTTTCTTCCAGGCTCTCCACTGTTCTACAATGTATAATACTTAAATCGGCGTTCTCTAATTTCTGTCCCAGAGCTTTAATAAATTCTTTCATATCCGTTTTTTCTTCATTTCCACTACTCTTCCTTGTAGATTGTCATTTTACTTTCTTAGCTGCTGCATTGTTTTCCATAACCCCTTCGCTCCGTTCTTTAATTTGCTGCCACATTTTTCCTTATCCGATTAAACTTCTCGTCTTCGATAATTTCCTAGACCTTTGTGTCCCCGACATACGTGTCTTCTCTTTCTCTTGTCCCCCCTTTTTATGTTTCCTTTGTCGCCTACCTGTCTTCTCATCCTCCTCCTTCGTTGTGCTCTACTCACTCACGATGGTAGCACTACTTGGTGATATATTACCATATTTTTCTTCCAATTTCATTCCTTCCATCTTATTCATTTTATACACACACCATACGGTTTTTGTATTTGTATTTCTCATTGGTCTACTGTCCCGTACTCTCCGTCGTACACCGTACACCATTCTAAATCTATTCCTCAAACTCCGTTTGAAATTCTATTGTTGTTGGTTTTCTTTTTTTTAATTTTTATTCCTATTTTCCATCCAATATTTTTCATTTGCCTTAAAACACTCATCCGAATACCATTTGTTTTATTCAATTTCATTCTGGCATATAGGAGTTATAGCCGTATTTCGGAAAATGCATGTTTCTCTCACACGTGAATCCGTCAATTAATTAAGTCCTACAAGACGTACCCACATCAAACCTGGTAGTAGAACGCTGGTTAGACCCTTTCACCCATCCACCAAATTACAGCCTGATCCCTCCCCTCATTAATGCCAGAGGGGCAGAAACTTATATAGTTCTGCTTATTCTCATAGGCAGCGACAAAGCCGTCCTCCATATTTAAACTCTAAGGTATCGAGGAACAAAATATACATAGTATATGGTGCATCAGGGAATAAATAGTAGTATGTTAATTTGTATTGCATTCTTATTATGCCGTTCTTTTTTCTTACTTACACCAAATATGAGCCAGTGCCTCTTATTTAGCAGGTCTGTTTTTACAAAACAGCTTCTATATACTCTTGGCATTTTTACCTGAATTTATACTGCAGATAGTGTAATTTCCGTAAATTTTGCATTTTCTTGTGCTTACATGTGTGTCCATAGTATCTTAAAAATTCATCTTCATATCCACTGATAGCATCGTCTTTCCATCTTTCCATGGTGCTTGATAATCTGTCTCGTTAATAATTATTTATTCATTTGTTGTTTTCAGTGAAAACAGTAATCAAAATCACGCAACTATGGATTTCTGTCGTGTACTTGGTATTAATTTATTTATTATTTTCCAATACCTCTTTGTAGTCAATAATGAGTTTGGTCTCATCCCATATTAATTATATATTTTTGTGGTAAAGACAAACACAGACAGTGCGTGTACTTGAACGGCCAGCAATCACACACCATTTTAGTCTTAAGTTCAACAAAATTTAGAGAAGTCAATTTTGAACACATGAAGCACAGGTCTTTCTGTAGTACTAACGTAGGTAGAACATAATCACTAAAATATATGAAATCGGCATAAAGAAATAGAGGTACATGTACTTATTGTCATTTCAATTTGAATAACATACCTCACCGGACATTAAAATGAAATAATTGCAATTATAATTCTTTTTAGAAAAATTAATCACGAAAGTGATGAAAGTTTACTTTGATTTATAGTAAATTTTCCGTTGTATTTTTTCATCTCATTTATTTATATATCACCACACATTCCTAAAAGATATTTCCCTTTTTTCCGAAGCGTGATGCGTAAACCACGAAACCCATGCGCTCGGCCTCCATATGTTTACATTATCTTGTGCTTTCCACACGAGTTGCGGTTCATGTTTTTTTTGTCATAACGAATATTGTTGTGTTGCAAAACAATAACAAGAAAAATAAAGAAAACAAATAAATAGTTCATTAGTTTTATTATCCTCCACGTGGTCATACGCAGTTTGTAACTGCTTCTTTGACAATAAAGTTTATTTATCAAATATACTTATGTGCTCTAGTTTCACCTTAAGTTGCACATCATTTCAAACCAGCTTATTGTCTTGTATGCCTTCCACAAATTTATAATATATGATGATTCTCTTATAATTTTACAAGAGATTATTTCTTGGTCAATTATGTACTATTGAAATGTTTTCTGCTTGTTCTAGTACGATATTTCAGCATGTTGCTATTTTTAATAACTTTGTTTGGTTTAATTCTTATTCCCTATGTTTACACTTGCAATATAATAACAGTTTATAAAGACTCTGTATCGATTTTCAGCAATTTTGATGCAACTGTCATTCATGAATCAGTTCGATATTAGTCATGAAATTTTTAGTACATGTTTATATCCAACAGAAAAGTAAATCCTTCACGTTTTATTTTTTTGGTCCTTCCCCGTCAGATACATTTAACTCGAAAAACATGTTAAGAAACACCGTCTCTGAAAGACGATAAGTTTTGAAGAATTGCCATATCTGGCCTTAAAGTTTGTGTATAAACTCTCTCTCTCTCTATTGTGGAAGAACGAAACTTGATTTCTAAAAAATATATTATTTTAAATTTTGGGCGCCTCGGCTATCTTTTCTCAGGGTTCCACAATGATTACTGGGTTCGATTTTTTTGAACGAAGGAAAGGACCATGCAATGGTTCCACTTAAGGAAAACGCTAACAAATAAATCCATTTAATTCAATTACTGTTTTTAATCACTACAACACCCCTCATGTTGGTTTCCCCCCAAAAACACAAACACAAATGGTAATCAAACGTTCATATTAACACTAACGCCAAAGTGACGTCATTCCCACCAAAAAAACAAGGTTATACACCGGCTTTAACCAAATATTTTCTAGTTGACAATTTAATCTACCTTTCTCATAACAATAACATTTCACTGAATTTAACTACAATCCGATCTGATCAACAATTAAACATACTTTTCTTTCCAACAAAGGTTATACACTGAATTTAATCCTGATCTTATTTAATTAACAATTTAGTCTACCTTTCTCTTAACAATAACAATTCACTGAATTTATACATGGCATAATTCTGTTAGCAAATGAGATCAGTCTTGGCACTGATTTAGTCCAGAGTTCGTGCTCTTTTTATAACTGATGCCAATTACTCCATGACGCGCAAGCGCAATACGATGTTGGTTTAAACATTTACCAACAATCACACAATACCTCTCAAGATGACAGACTAGGCAGCCCGTAGAGTAGGGTCATTGCAGAGGTCAGCACGGCTCCAATCTCGGGCATCTGCTAACTGCGTCGATCAGCGGCGACTACCCCAAAAGTTGCCCTATTCGTTTCCTGCGTAATCGGCTCCTCCGAACACAGCGTCAGCATTTACAATGTCCGTTCGAATAACCACTCGAAAATAGTTCGGGCGTGGTTGGGATCGAGGTTAGCTTATTTACTCGTCCCGATGATCAAGTGAAGATCAACAATTAAATCTCGAACGGAAAATAAACATCTGACGAAACATGAGCTATGAAAAAATCTGAGCAGTATTGAGCTATCTAAGCGACATCTGACGAAACATGTCAGAAACATCGAGAAATAAATGAGCTATCTGAGCGACATGAAATACATGAGTGATTTCCGACGAAACATGTATCAGTGAGCGCGATCTGAAACACAAGTGAGTGATCTCCGACGAAACATAAGTGAGCTACATCAGCGAAACATAAGTCTGCTATCTGAGCGACGTCTGACGAAACATGTATATGAGACTTCTGAAAAACATCAATGAGCTAAACATTCGCGATTTGAGCAACCTCTGAGAAACATATCAGAGCGACATCGGCGAAACATATCAGAGCGACATCAGCGAAACATATCGCTATCTAAGCAGTATGAGCGCGATCTGAAACACAAGTCAGAGTGAGCTCCGACGAAACATAAGTGAGCGCGATCGGAGACACAAATGAGACTGAAATTTTGTCTGCCATTCCTTAAATGGTCTTTATCCCTTCTCTTGCATACTTTTCTCCCAAAAAATCTTCAAAATTTTGAATCCCACGTGACCGAAACTTCCAATGCCAAAAGGACATTCATATTAACACTACGCCTCGATTCTGATTGGGAAATTTTTAAAGGGCCTCAAATAATTTCTAACGTTTTCTTGCAACGACGTTTTACTTCCAACGATCTTTCAAACAAGCTAGCTCTTGTTTCGACCCTTCGCACATCTGGGTTTATTTGGTCGGGTTGGGTCGCCTTCCCCATCCCCTCGCAAACTTGCTATTTCTAAAAAGTTGTAAATTTTCTCTGACGCCAAAGGAACCGACAGAGGCCCGCGCCGAACCCAGATGAGACCGCTGCCCTTCGTCAATCTCCAACGGCCGTCCTTTTAAATTTCTTCAACTCTCCCTCTCTTTTAAATTTCATTATTCCCGAACAAGGATGATTTTATTAACAATTGATTACTGAATTATATTGAATTGAAATATATATATCAGAATCACCAAATTGCAAAGACCCTATAAACTACCCTGGAGCCACTATAATAAAAGGTGTATATCAAAAAAAGCAAAATTAAGGCACTATAAAACGGTAGTTTTGCCAGAAGCAACCTAAGGCAGCAGAGACAATGGTAATAGATGGTCATTCTAAAATAATGGAAATAGAAAAGCAAGAACGGAAAATTCTGAGAAAGATATACGGTGCAGTAAGGAGAGATAATATTTGGATGAAAAGACCAAACAACGAACTATACCTCGATACCAATACAATTACAGAAGAAATCAGGAAACGTCGAGCAAGATTCTACACACATATCTACAGGATGGAATGTTCTAGAACGGCAAAAAAGTTACTCAATATAATTTCAACAAGCAAAAGCAGCACAGACTGGTTAAAAGAAGTTCAGAAAGACTTAGAACAAATGGACATCACAAATCTGGAAGACCGTAAGGATTGCCGAAATAAAATCAACAATGTTAAATTTGAAGAAAGAACGTTGAGACAGCCTGGAAAAAAATGGACCGATGAAAGGAAAAAGAAGCACTCAGAGAGAATGAAGAAGTTTTGGGAAGAAAAAAAGAAAAATACTTAGAAAAATGTCATTCAAGTTCAATCGCTCTCCTTAAGGGGAATAATCGCATAAATAAA
>NNCF01132660.1:77874-97663 GCA_002313205.1 Laupala kohalensis | reverse complement strand
ATATATATATATATATATATATATATATATGTCAATAAGTGAAAAAAATTAACTTTGATATAGATTTCCTTATGAGATAAAAAAATTCTAAAGGTTTGAACTTCGTCTCGTAACTTGAAGAAATTCCGACTCTTCATCCATAGACTCGTAGAATATCAAGACGCCGGTAAGACATATCCCCATCGACAATTGGAAAGAAAACTGAAATTTTCCATAAATAAAGTATATCAGCATTATCTTTCAGAAACAAAGCCAGTTACTTGCTGAGTTCCACAAGTTTCAATTTTAGGTAATATCCTCTTTTTATCGATATGTCATCCACTGTGTTGTGTATGACATTAAATGTGTATGACAACAGTTCGTATTTCACATTCAACAGTTCGTAACATTGTAGCCCACGCCAACTTGAACTCTCCATTCTCCTTGCTTCTCCCGCTGACCATCACCATGAACACACACAAGTGCTACATATTCTTTCACGTCTATTTCAATAAATCGTTTTAGTTTAACGGTTTTTGTTGTTACTTAACAACCCACAAATACAAAACACTACACTTGAAGGCAAAAAGGTGCTCTTTGCTCTTGATACTATATGTAAACATATCAAGGTGCAAAATGTTCAATCTAACCTCTCCTTTTCGTTTCATTCAAATCGTCTCTTCGTTAATACGGATGAAACAGTATTCATGTCATTTCGCAACACCGTAACAATATCTCTTCTCCTACATCACTTTCAATAAACGAACCCAAATAAAAACTGTTACTAACACAACACTCATAATAAGACTAATATTCATCGTCCCGACCTGTCAACAACTCTTTGCCAAAAATGCCCATATCATTCAGGAAAAATTTTGCTATATTTCCCTTCCCGAACATTTAGAAGAGATGTGTTCAAGTCATTGCAGTCTTGAAAAAATCGCAAGAGTGCGAAGCACCGTGTTCGGTGTTTTAAGGACAGCGCGAACATTTATTTCTGACTCGAGCCTGTGACTGAACAGTAAACGATACAGTCGACGTGAATGAGCTTCACAGTGACGGTTGTCATCTTTGAATGTACCGAGACAAGGAGGAATAAATAGGTGCGCCTTTGTGTAGTACGAATCGACAGTTTCCGCATTCACAGATGTATGTGTCATGTCTACGAACTCATTGGGCGTCTTATCCTGACACCGGATATAGCACCTAGATGATGTTTGCAGAAAGATAAGACATGATTTTCTTGTTGGTTACTTCTATTAGTGGTTGACATTCTGAAATAATTTTTGACGTGTCTATTTCTGAGAGTCTAATATGTAACTTCCCTCTTTCCCGAGCTATACTGGAAAATATTACTGAATAACGCGTTTACAATGTTCACAATCACTTCCAACGAACAAGATGGCGTGGTCTGATTTGGAAACTGCTTTTCCATACTGTTCCAGCGTCGGTGGTTGTTCCCGTCGAGACGTGAAAAGCGAAGCCTATCGAAAGTACTCAGAAACGTACTGAATATAGTTTTATGCTTCCCGCACTGATAGTGACGTCTCACACGTGCGACAACGCGAGTAAAACTGATCTTCCGTTCCGACAGATTTTTGACCATAGGTCATGAGAACACGGCTTGAAAGCGGTCACTAAAGCTTGAGTGACAGTGATCAGATGGCGATATCATATCCACTTCAGTCCGGAACTGAACTAGCCCAGTTGAGTGGAAAGTCACTTTATTCTGAGCCAGAAGAACTAAGTATGAACACTGAAATAACACTCTTTTCATTTGAATTTGAAATGCTTCAAATATTACGACTGATTCATGTTAGAAAGCGATGTACAACGAATACTAAAATCTGCAGTATAGGTGAAATGATGCATTGTGAAGCTGGCAGTTAATTACTTTTTACTTTCCAATTACATAGCTTTTGTAAGGAAAGTACTGTAATCGGTCGAGAATTCTTTTTGAGATCTCTTCGAATCTCTGCGAATTGGCTTCAGGAGTCTATTGTCAAATTTTGGCGATGATGTCCAATGTCGTATGAGTGTGTGCATGTCCTCCGATAACTCACGAACAAAATTGCTATATCGAAACCAAACTTGAGATTTGATTTTGAATGTGTGGGGAATAGAAGCCTATTTCTGGACAGCTCTTTCCGATTTCATTTACTCACCGCGCTCCACTGCCGGTTTCATAATATTTAAAGTTTTGAAAATATGCTTAAGCATTTTCATTGGTCTGTTAGTTCTGGGTGCAGATTGCTAAACCGCATACTGTAGATTGCAAATCCTGTACGTCGCACCGTTTTCGAGATACAGTGAAAAGTTATTAGGCAAAAAAGATGGCGCTTGGTGACACTTTTATAAAATCTGCCTATAAGCCTATTGCAAAGAGTTTAATGTGGGAGATAATTCATGCAATCCATTTATGATTATGTTGTAATGATTTTTAGGAGGTTACCTTCTATTGAGATGATAAATATTTTGAAACCGATAGATCGTCTTGTTTAATGGCATCTTGTTTAATAATTAGTATCTGGGTGACTCACAAAAAGGTCATATGATTTTCAATCAATCGTAAAAATTTGTTTTATACAGTATGACCTCGCATATCATGATCTTGACAAAATGAATTTAAAGAATGTTATTCGTGAAGGGGTTCAGCCCATGGTTTACTTAATCAGTAACAATACTTTGTAACCATTAATATAACGAATGATAATTCTATACTATTTTGCTAATTTGGTAACTACTATTTGATAATACTATTTTGCTAATTTGGTAACTACTATTTGATAATACTATTTTGCTAATTTGGTAACTACTATTTGATAATACTATTTTGCTAATTTGGTACCTACTCAGTTTACATTGCCCATATATGATTTTGTGTGTGTGTCCGGGTTTAAGGAGTGATTAATTTTACGGAAATGACACGCTGTATTTACCCGGTAGAACACATAGAGAGTAAATAGAAAATAACCATTTGTCTTCAATTGTCTCAACTTCTCGAATAATTACGTGTGAGTGCCGGGTACGTTTCCCCGCCGAGAAAGTTATATTTTCATTCATTTTTGTCAACTTGATCTGCCTGATTATACTTTCCTCGTATATTTAACGTCTTTATTGTATTTATTCAAAAAATATCTTTTTTTTTAATTAAAGAACAAATTTTAAGTCAGATGTCTCGAAAAACGCCATTTTTATCAGTTAGGTGTGCTGTTGGTGGCGAATTTGAGTTTTCGGATTGTTAACAAAAATATCTCGTGGATGGATCTTTCCATGATGCAGCGGGTGTCAGTTAAGGAGGTTCAATAGGAAATGCGGTGGTCAAATCCGCTAGAACAGTATTTTAATATTCCACGTCTTTGATTCCCGTAGTATCCGTTCAGATTTGGCAACACTGAACTCATGATTCGGCATGTTAATGTCTCGTGTGTTAACTTTAGTGGCGAAGTGTTATATGAGGAAAATGTCTAAAATAGAAAATATTAGAAAAGGTATTATTGAAAGGGAAAGATGGTGACTGAAAGGGTTAAACTACGGAGGAAGACAGCTCAAGAGGCGGGAAAAAATACACTAACTATATTCAGTAGCAATAGTTGCTTAGATAGACCTAACCCCCCAAAAATGAAAAATATGAAATCGAGAATTAGTACACAAGTAATAAAAGAAATATGAAAAATTATAATTAAGTGGCGATTGTGTATTCAGTTTTTACTTCCCTCGAAATAACTACAATTACTCATAAAATATTTTATTGAAGGTGCCAAAACGACTTTCGGCAACTTATGTTATTATTAGTTACTTACAATCAAAGTTAAAATAATGTAACAAAATTGGGAAAATACTAAAAATTAAAAATTATAAAAGTTAAAATATATGAAAAATATGTCGAGCTAAGAATATAAATGGACACATTTTTTATCACTACTAACAATTATTTGGTCGTATTACCTTTATTTCAAGTAAAATGCGAAAATTTCCGTAAAAAGTTAAATTACAAATAAAATCCACGAAATGTATTCAAATGTTCAAGGTTTTAGTAAAAGAAAATTTTTGTTCAAGATACATATTAGAAATAATATTATGAAAATGGTATATAATTAAAATTTATTAACTTAAAATGAAATATTTTGTTCTTATAATTATTTAAAAAGAAATATATAAACATTAAGAAACAACATCAATTTCTTCAAATCAATCCCCATCTGTAAGTTATGGTAGATGTATGTCTCATTGTTTGGAAGTCGTAATATTTCGGTTCTGTGCTCAGTTTTTGTTCAAACAAATGCACCTCATACATGCGACAATGCCACATCTGACAAGAGCAGATGTAATTACATTGTAAGAGCTGACGTTGAGGCCATGGAATTTTGTATTTTTTCAACATATATTTATCAATATTTCATTTAATAACCCACTTCAGTCCATACTTTCGACAGCTATTGCTAATTAAAACCTTTTCTTATAAATAAAGTTAATTTTACTCAGTTCTCACTGTTAATTGTTTCGCTATAATCAGAAATATTCGGAAGGTCATCATATCTTCATAAGAAGACATGTCAATTGAATCGAAAAACTGAAGAATTGGTTTTGCGATTACACGTTTCAAAACCCATGAATCGATCAAAAATATTAATGAGATAAACATTAATAAAAATACTCAAATCGAACCAATATTCATGAGATCAAAATGCATTAGTGTGCCGAATTTCACAGCATTCTTACTATTAACTCTTCTACCGATAGAACCTCCTTTAAGCAGCAAACTTAGCAGTTTTATTCGCATTTCAGTTATGCAGAAGCTATTTATTTATATTAAAAATGTTAGAAAGACGATGAATGTATAAATAAACATCATACACACGTGTTAAAATTAACGAAGTTACTATAAGTGACATTGGAATCTGCAGCTAATTTATAAGTATGTAATGTGTTTGCTAATAAAGCTCTGTCTAGCATAACGACGTCTCCTTTCTTCTAAACGATGTTGCATTCGTTCATCACTTTCTTGGCTTCGTGCTTCGATTGCACGCAGTCGTAAATTTTCCACGGAACGCAAGGGGCCAGACATATTGTAAAACCGACAACAATAATCATAATGTATTTAACAACAATCGCAATACAAATGGATTCATAATTTGATTTTTAGTGAATCTTAACGTAGGTTTTATTGTATAACAGTTCTCACTTCGCATTGTTTAAAAAAAATCATTTTACAACACTGCACAGTCCACGTCTCCTCCGCACGGCGACATTTCCGTCAATGTCACCTAATAAAGCAGCTTTCGGGGTTCATGGAGGAGGTCGGTGACGTCATGAAACAATTTTCACTATCACGGTTGGGCGGCAGCCACACATTTCGAAGCATGTGGTTTGTAATAATTTAATAAATTTATTGTCAAAAAACAGTACAAACTGCGTATAACCATGTGGAGGACAATAAACTAATTTACTCTCCGGAAGCAAGCAAGGGACCATCCCATCAATTCCGATTAAGGGCCCTAAGGCAGAGGCGGATTCAAAAATTTCAGCAAAAGTTCCTAGATAAGATAAAAAGTTAGCTGCGAGCTGGCTGCGAGTTATAAAACTAATAGAATGTCAATATGTTTGTAATTTTAAGCAAAAAAATTATTTTACTTGCCCAAATTATGATTGAACTATAGATTACACTGAATATAGTGTTTAAAAATCATAAGAATTGAAATAACACTAAATTCACAATTTATGGTTACAATAAACACGCCACTAGACAAAGCCTAGAGAATCTGTACAAGAAATCCGCCTCTACCCGAAGGAAAAATGGAGAAAAACCTAGGCCAGGATGAGGCTACAGAATTAATGTACACAACCGTGCCAAAGTTGAGTACACATAAAACTAAATTAATATGAGCCATACGGCAACACAATCATGCAAGAAAATAGTTTTTGAAATTGTTATAAGTTATTTAAAAAGTGCTACAGCAATGGCGTGATAAAGTACAAGACGGATTTAACTTTTATTAAAATCAATAAATTCTTTTACGGTGTAGAAGCACTGGTGCAGGAGGTAGTTTTTAACCGCGAATTTGAAGATATTCAATTTCATAATGTCTTTTATATTCTTGGGCATGGAATTATATAGAACGATTCCCGAATGATGCGGTTGTTTTTGGCAAAGAGTGGTTGACACTCTAGGCCGTTTGTACTTCAAGCAACGCGACCATCGAAATAAGAAATGTTAGTGTGTAATTTAATGTTTGAAAATGACGTGTGTGCAACTTTTCTTATTCGTGGTACCACGTTCTAACTGACCAGTTGTTAACACTCGTCCAACTAGAAAGTTGTGACTCTTCCCCGTGTGTAGGACTCGATGAATACCTCCACCATACCCACAAAAAGCTCTCCTGAATTCACCAAATATTTAAACACAAAGATGATACGAAACGACAGAATAAAGTTGCTCAATATATTATATCAAAAAATAAGTAAATTCTAAAAACTAATTTTCAAAACTACGAAAAACGAAGAATGAAAAGAAACAAGAAACGGGAAAAGGAAAGAAAAATGCAAATTAAAACCCTCCTGAGAACTTGTGGGAGAGGTCCCGATCTATTTATGAAATTCAATAATTCTTAACATCATCCGTTTCATTTCCGAGAATTGTTGGTAAATTTGCAGCTAGATCAATTTGTATTTTCTGCAATCAGTTAGTAGGTGACGCAGTCAGAGAGGAGCTACACTCCTCACAAACGGGTTCATCATCATGTAACAAGAGATACCGATGAGTGAGAGGACAATGTCCTATGCGCAGGTAGGTCAGCAAGACCTCGCGTCTCGTTGACTTACAGGAACTGCTCCATGACTTAACAGAGGATTCTATAAGTCGGATCTTATTCCCTTCAACAGCCAACCACTCGTTGTCCAATTCACTCAGAATCCTTGCTTCCTCGTTTCCTGTGAGTCCCACGCGCCAGGGAATCCAGCAAAACATTATGTTCTTTCTCTAATTTTGGTGGAAGAAAAGTACATCCTGGATGTTCTGGATCAGCTTATCAGTTGGATACATAGTCTGGATTGTTTCAAGAACACTTAGAGAATCAGAGCAAATCAAGAATATTGATCCGCGGGAGTACTTGTTGATCGCAATGCTCTGAATATGGCGTACCACTCAGCAGTGTAAAAGCTGTACAGGTCACCAAGACGGTAGCCACAGGTCTTACGGAGGAACATCATGGAGCAGTCGACATCATCGACCTACTTCGACCCGTCAGTAAACACAGGAATATAGACCCGGTGTTTGTAGAGGAGTAGGTGGATGTATGCCCGCCACATCGCGGCTGAAGTGTTCTTGTCATGATGCAGAAGATCGAAATTAACCTTCGTCTTATGCAAAGTCCAAGGAGGAGTCTTACTGAAACCTTGATTTAAGACTTTAGGTGTGCGGATAATTATGGTTTCCAAAATTTCTTTGGAGCGATATCCAAAAGGTTCAGTTGCTCTCAGTCTGTTGTTGTAGAAACGGATGGAAAAAGAGGAAGCAATGAATACAGCGTTGTATACCAGATTGTCGGGTAAAGTACGCACAAGGGAAAAGTGTCGTAACATAAATAGTTGCCGCCGGAGGTAAAGAGATGGTTCGCCACTCTCGGCATACAAACGAAATGGGACTAGTACGGAAGGCTACCGTGACTAGTCGGATTCCAGTATGATGGGCACTATCCAACTTCTTTAAATAGCTTGCACGAACAGAGTTATATACAACGCAGCCATAATCGAGCCGAGATCTTATGAATGCTCGATAAAACCCGAGGAGCGATAAGCACCCATTCCCTGCTACTCAAGTACCTCAATAGATGCGGAGACTTTAATGTTGTCGCTTTTAGGTCTGTAAGATGTTCAATCCAATTAAGTCTCTGATCAAAGAATGACCTAAGAATTTCTGATGGATAGAATTTTAGGACGTTGTCCGCCAGGGTGAGGTGAGGTTCCGGCAGGAGGCTTGGTCTCCTACTGAAAAGAACTCAGCATGTTTTTTCAGCAGAGAAACGAAACCAGTCGTCTTTGATCATTGGTACAATCTATTGAGGACGAGTTGGATTTGTCTCTCCGCAGCTGTGACACTTTTTATGACACTCTGTGATGAGCAAAAGATGGCATAGTCATCAACAAAAAGTGTGTTGGACAGGTTTTTAACAGCACATGAAATGCTGTTAATAGCCACTGCAAATAGTCACACTCAGGACTGAGGGACGCCGTTCTCTTCAAGAAGATCAGACGTGTCTCTTCCAATCCTGTATCGGAAGTAACGCTGATCGGAAGTAACACTGTAAGATCAAAGGAAGGTGTCCTCTAAAACCCCAGGTATAGAGGTGTTCCAAAATGCCATGACGCCAAGTAGTATCATAAGCCTTCTCGATGTCAAAGAGTATTCCGACGACATGTCTTCGGTATCTTGAATTGCTGTTTCCAGAAGTACGTTGTCCAAGGTTGAATGGAACTTCCTGAAACCACTCTGAGATCGACTCAACAGATTATGCCTTTCAAGATACCAGACGAGACATCGGTTGATAATTCTCTCCAAAGTTTTACCGATGCAAGGAAACTTTCCCGTTTTGTCCTTTCCGGGTCCGAGGGATGAGCGTTGCTTCCTTCCAGGAATTAGGGAATACTCCCTCACACTATGAAAGATTAAAGGAGATAGGTATTCTTTCGATTCTAGACTGAGTTGTCTGAGCATCTCATAGTGAATGGTATCAGGGCCAGGAGCAGTGTCGTGGGCTAGATCTGACTCAAGTTCCCACATTGAAAGGAAGAATTGTACGGTTCCCAGTTGGTGGAACGGAAGTCAAAGGGGGTGTTCTCTCGTATTATCCTTTTCTCGCGAAATCAGGATCGCAGTTTGCTGTAGATGTAAGGTCAGAAAAGTATTCAGCCATTCCTGTCGCCATTTCTGTGGTTGGTGAGAACCTGAACCTGATAATTGAGTCCAGATATTAGGACTCGTGTATACCTTCCAGATATCTTTCGGATTGACTCCCATACTTTAGTGGACGAAGTTATTCTCTTAATGATATTTAGAAACTCTCTTCAGGAGGTGAATCTGGATTCTTCGATGGTTCTGCGCGCTTTCGCTCTAGCAATCCGACATGCGGCGAGTTTTTCCGGGGATGGACTACCCTTAAATTTCCGCAATACTCTTCGGCTTGCCCGAATGGCGGAATGACATAGGTCGTTCCACCAGGTGACATGAGGTCTTCGCGGAAACAGATGTTTTGGGAAGGGATTCTTCAGCGGCGTGATGAATCACCTGGGTCGACCCTCTCTTGGACATTTCCCGTTTCTCTGAAAATAGCCAGAGAACGGTAGTGTCCAGTTAGCCTTTCTGTGAATCAATTTCTGAGGCTTGCATTCGGGAATTGTCACACGTTCCTGCAAGGACAACCAGATAAGATGGTGGTCGCTACCATGCAGATCATTTTCTACCTTCCATTGGAAGATATCAGCAACTTCAGGAGAACAAATTGACAGGTCTATATCAGTCCATGACCCCGTGGCAAACGCAAAGTGGGTCAACTCCCTTGTGATCATTACACATAAATCTTCACGCTCGAAGAGATAATTCAGCAGTCGGCCCCTGGAGCAATCGCTCGACGAACCCCACAGTCCGCTAATATCCGAGGAGGAGGAATGGACGAGGTAGCTGGTGAATTAAATCCCTCAGAGCAGTTTCCGAGAAATCTCGTGTTGGAGGACAATAAATTGAATACACGGTTATTGTTGGTACGTTATGGATACTCATTGCTATAACCTGGAGTTCGGTATGTAAGAGGATCGGGGTAGAGAGGACAGCATTTTCGACAAATGCATCCACTCCACCCGTCGCTCGTTCTCCGGTGGTGTCATTATGTCTGAAAATGCTGCATCCCTGATAAGACGGGAAGAGATTTGGAAGATGTTGTGTCTCTTGTAGGCCCATAATACCGGATTACGACGCGCTTTGAACTATAGCTCTTCACGTTCTGTTCTATATCCATTAAGGTTCCACCGAAGTATGCAAGCCATTACACTTTTGTTCCTCCCGAATCGGACACTAGATCGTGTATCAATGAGTCATAGTATGCAATTCGGAAGAAGAAAGTGTTGTCACTTTCTTATTGCGCCTTGGTGGCAGGAGCTGGTTGTTTAAAAAAATGAAAGGAGTCTACTTTTGCGATTCTTTCCTCTTTTTACCTTGGAAGGTTGCGAAGCTTTGGTGGTGGTTTGCTGGGGTTTAACTGATTTGCTGGCTATCTCTTTTTTAACTACATTTGCGCAAATTTGCCGCCTGTGTACCCGTCCTCGAGGAAGCGCTCATCTATATATTTCACCATTGTGCTTTCCTACTCCTCCATCGTAGTGCAGTTCGTATTTCACCTATTTTGCTGACGTATTCCACAAACAATTAGTATTTCTCTTCTGTGTCTATTAGTCGTTTATTTTCTACATTTAACATGTCTTATGTGACAAAATCCCATGCTATATGGTCTGGTGGTTCGTTATTTAGTCCGTAATTACATATATCATCTATTTTCCCAAATCGTCGTAAGTATGTCTTATAATCCCCATGCCCCGGTACATACTGCACTGTGTTTTTTTGTTAATTTGAATCAATGTTTTGATTTTCCTGCAAATTTTATATGATGGATATTTTCATATGCATTTCGTCCTCTTGTATTTTTGTCCCATCTCACTTGCCACACTCCCATTAAATATTTCGTTAATGTAAGCCTTGATATTTTAAGTGTTTGTCTTATCTTCGTGCCATTATCACTATCATTCCTTCCTCCCTAGGAATTGAGCGATATTTTATTTTCTGAGCGTGTAAATCGATAGGTAATATTCCTAAAACAATATTTAACGCTGCGGTAGATGTTGTTCTACATAGACATGCTATTTGTAATGGGCATCGTCAATCTATTGATTTTAATGTTTTTCAAATTGTACATTAACCATCTTTCTGCCCGAACTACACAACCGTGTGTTATTACTTGTCTTAGTGCTCTAACATATAATGGTAATAACTCTCTAAGTGATATACTGAAGCACATTATTCCCATCAAACTATACAATGCGATATTTATTCCCTTTCTTATGTGTGTTAGGTGTTTGACGAATGTTAGTCGTTGATCCAATATCACTCCTAAGTAGCGATGATTTTTGACTTCTTGTATCTTTTGTCAATCCATTTTCACAATAATATCTCGTCTATTTTGTTTTGGGTGTCCGAACCATACTATTCGTGTTTTGTTTCTGCTTATTTTCAGTCCTCTTTTCACACATGCTTCCGCACATATATTCACTGCATTTTGCGTTTTCTCCTCTAATTCTTTTCGTGTCTCTACCTTCGCTACCAGAACTACGTCGTCAGCATAGGCAACGAAACATCTGTCTAATTTTCGAGTTCCCATTATATTTGGTCAAACACTACATTCCAGAAAATGGGTCCGCTTGAAGACGCTTGTGGATAGCCTATGGATACCTGTCTTTCTATTTGTTCATCTCCTATTTGAAATATCATTGTCCGATTTGTAAAGTAAGGTTTCACCATATTTAAAAGGTACCTAGGTAAACTCTTCGCTTTTAATGTGTCAATTATATCGTTCCATCGTGCATTGTCGAATACACCCTCTATACCGAGGAAGACAGAATCACAGTAACGTTCTTCCCTGTCTTATCAAGGTTACCAATCTCTGTAACGCATTCCCCGTGCATTTCCCTGGCATGAATCCATACTGATATGGATGCATGTGCCTTTTTTTCTTGTAAATTTAGGAGTATCCGTTGCGTCAGTATTCGGTCGAATACTTTCCCATATGTAGGAAGCAGTGATATGGGTCGATAAGATTGGGGCACATTTGGTCTGTTTCGTCCTTTTAAAATAGTTCAACTAAACTTACTTTACAACAATGTGGGTAATACGATCTTTCCAGACAACCGTTGTACATTTGTAACATTGGTTTTAATAAAATAGAAGTCTTTTGTACCATCTCATGAGTTAATGCGTCATAACTTGGTGTTTTACGGGGTTTTAATTTTGCAACTGCTGTTTGTAGTTCTTTTTCTGTTACCTTTTCGTCGTGTGATATTGTGATGTTATCATAGTCCCAGTCGTTTATTTTATTTCTTTCATACAATGAATCTATTAAAAACTTCCCCGTGTCACGCCAGTTTGTTGTGTGGCTTCCAGTTTTTGTCAAAATAACAGTCAAATATCACAATGAAGGAACTGGTCTTCTGCAGAACCATTAACCTTCCTCATGATTTGACGCACCTCAACCATATCGTCAACCTCCCATTGTGTTACAAATTCTTCAGTTGAGATATCCATTATATCCCTGCAAGTTATAACACTCTTGCTGCGATTAAGCGCACTTGACAGGGAACTCTCCCAGCTGTTTACAGTTTAAAAGGGTCGATGCCTGTTGATTGGACTTCGTTTCCAACAACATCGAACCGTTCCGCAATCTTTTTATTGACTTTAATGTGCCACAGATACCTTTCAAGGTTTTATGATATAAAAGGGCGAAATTTTTTATTAAGTTCCTTCCCTTCTTGTTATTAAAATAAAAACATTCTGGTGTTGAATGTTTTGTTTACCAGAATGTTTTGTTTTTTTGTCTTATTTTCTTTATCTTCTGAAGCCGGAGGGCTGTGAACCCTCTACCGCTTCGCAGACGTTTGGGTGTGGTTCACCCCTTGTGGTCCACCCGATCCGCAAGATGAGGGATCCAATTCTTCTGAGATTTTGTCCCACGAATTCGGAGGAATAGATGTCCAGCGACGTGGAACCCCCGCGTCACGCCACTAGGCCTTACATAACTGAGGTGCGGCAGTTGTCCCAGAGGTTTTCCGCTACGGAGTGTTTTTCCTCAACACCCATTCACCTCACCGGGCATAACACACCTTGACGGTTATTTTATAGAAGTATAATCCGTCCACGCGACCCGGTTTATGAAGGCAAGATCCCCGCTCTTCGCAACACAAAACTTTCTTCCATCGCGCCAACGGTGTCCGGGGACTGGTGGCGCTGTACCAGTCTTGGAACCGTGGATTCGACAAGCCCACACTCAGTCGAAACTAAGCCCCCTGCGGGGGTTACTGTATGGAGTGTCTTTATTTGTATATTAACGATAATTAAATTTGAATCCGAGACCAGAATTGCTCCATCACCCTCCTTTTTTTAATCGAAAAAAACTTCTCATAAACAAGCAAATACTAATTTAAAAAATAACCGGGGTGGTGGTGGAGCAATTCTGAATTCGGATTCAACGCGTCAGAATTCATACAGAAACAGATTTTGTCTTTGAAAACGACCAATTACTTTTTTGTACTTGTGAGATCGGGGAACGTATGCTGCTGTCTGAAATCCATGACTGGACAAACGATTTCATTCTGAGACTGCATTCTGCCAGCACACATGGATGCCACGTCATGACTGTCGCGAGAATGATGCCAGTATGCTCCTGCTATGCAAGACTTCTCCAATCGGCGCCGTTGCACCGAAGCGAGAGCCAACTGTTCCAAGCGGTGCTGTTGCAACGTGAGACAAGAGACACAGCAGTCTGTAATAATCTAAGCTGCGCAACGTAACTCCCGCTCTGGCTGCCGAGCCGAAAAGATAGCGCGGGGATGAAAGAGGAGGAAAATAAATGCTATTCTGAAAACATTTGTCTTTTTGAGCGAAGAGTCTACTAACCAGTTGCACACCTTCCGAACTTCCTTAACCACCATCGAAGTACGACGAAGGGTAATGTACTTCGAAGGGGTGATGAAGCTTTCTTCGTGGAAAGTGCGCCCGTCCCACCTCATTAGCAGACCTGACCATAGTTTACAGACACGCTAGTAGTTGACACCTACATGTTACATGTCGGTCGCTAGCTCGTAGGTACCGGACGAGAGCGGGAGTTACACTCGAGGTCATATTTCTTTGCTTTGAGAAATTCAACATCAGAAAAAAACGTGAACGGAAACGCACTGCTTTTATTAGTGTATTGTATATTAGTCGCACAAAATTACTTTGTCCTCAATTTCGTCTTAGGCAGTTTGTAACAGCCCTCTTGACAATAAATACTTTTTTCTTTATGTGCTGTCAGTCTAATTCGCTCGATACTTACTTCGCCATCGTCCATAAGAGTAATATTTGTACCTCGCATAATGTTGGCAGGATATTCGAATTTTTGATAACAAATCAATTGCCAATATCGATCATCATTTCAGTGCACTAGCTCTAGTGGCGCTATTCTATTTCTTCTGCATCGAGCGTGTGGAACGAATATTACCTTGTTTTTTTTAAGTTATCAACTTGTATTTCTGTATAGCAAACAGTCGCTTTTGTGACTACTATAAATATTGAGATATAATTTGAATTCGTGGAAGTTGGCAATTTGTGTTAGGCAACCCTACTCTGTATGTTGCGCGGTTAATTGGAGCACTGGTTCGTCGCAAAGTTGCGACAGCGAGACCATTCCAAGCGGAACTTTTTAGTCTTGGTTTGTGGTTAGAACAGTAAGAGGTAGTTCCAGTTACAACGACCCACCTCTAGTCAAGTCCCAAAATCCCTCGAGATGCGAGACAAGACTCGTGAAATCACGCGTTTTATCAAACCACACAACATCGTAAAAGAATATATTTTTAGAAAATGTTTCTTGGAATTATCAACTCGTCTCAATTCTGTGATCTGGTGGCTTAATTAATTTTTTCACAGTAAATTTTTAGTGGGTATAACTAACAATAAAATATGCACTTAAATTCTTGGTTGTAATTATTTCCTAGGTACTCAATTCAAAAAATTTCTACACACATCAGTTTGCAACAACTATCATAAGTTCATGGGGAAGGGAACTATTAGTAATACCTATGATACTTCATAATACAAATGTTACCTATGTTTTTATATACCTAACATTCTATTCACACT
Organism: Laupala kohalensis; assembly: GCA_002313205.1. Taxonomy (NCBI): domain Eukaryota; kingdom Metazoa; phylum Arthropoda; class Insecta; order Orthoptera; family Trigonidiidae; genus Laupala; species Laupala kohalensis. Next base: position 82,752 of record NNCF01132660.1, on the reverse strand, counting down.
AACAGTTCAATTATCCCGTCTATGAATGTGATCACACAATTTTGTAAATTCAAGATTGTTTACATATTGGTGAGTTAATACTCAAAGAGGTACAATTCACTGAACAGTTATCAAAGAGAGCCAACAATTAGACTAAATCAAATTATGTCAACATTAGGTGTACATCAGCATTTTAATTTCAAAACAAACTATTGCACACAATAGCAAAATATATATTAAAATGAGTTTTCAACAGTTGTCACAAAATTAGTGCATATCTTTAGATTGGGAACATGTTTTGGGGGGATTCAGCAAAGAGACTATCTGTTCTTGAAACCACCTGGTAGTGATTGGATATATCTCCCAATCAAATTTTTTAGAGGTACATCAACCCATCACCAGTTTGTCAGATGTCTGTCATGATCAGCAAGTAACTGGAGTAAGGTAACCCCCAAAACACATTTATGTCAGTAAGGAATGAACTAACTAGTAATGACCTATGGAAAAAATTAATTTAATTTATGCATGTACAAAGACTTGATGTTAAGAAATGTCATTAAAATAGCAAAATTTTTGCAAGCTAGTGTGCTAGACAAAAATAGAATGAGCATACCATATTGATCAATGGAAGGAACTCATATTTATGTTTAAATTTTATATTTTGATCAATGATGTTCCAAAACAAAAACAACTATTCAGAAAGATCATACATTCACCACCAAAGCATCACAATATGGGACACATTGAATACTCCAATATGAGCAAAACATTCCCTCAGTATGAAAGGACATATATGCTTTTCAGTAATTGTGTTTGAATGATAATATTTTAACAATTTCACAACTCTACATTTTAATAAAATCTTCCGTAAATTAGGAGTAGATTCATTTATCCTCATCTAAAAGTAATTCTTTTGGCACTTAACACCTAGGAGAAACGAATTATCTTGTAGCCTCTAAGAATGAAACGATGAATCACCATTCACGAGCCTTGCCTTCTGAAACCAAACACTTCAAAAAGGAACAGAGTAAAACTTCAAAAATAGGCATAGAATACCTTAGACAAATTCCAAATCCATGACATCCACACATAGCAACTGATCTATTTACTACACAGGAATTGAGTAACATTTAAATCTAGAACAATAATTAAATTCAGTAGCACACAAAGCAAATGATACCTTTCAAACTAGGTTCCAATATGTTTAAGAGAGACAATGTAACCTACATACGTATAAAATCATAATTTCCAAAACTCAACACCTTTACAACCTATGCCACACGAGCAAAAAACAACAATTCTCAGGTTATTTCGTTTCTTTTCTAAATAAATATATGTTCTTCCAAACACTACCCATTTAACTCTAATAGTCAGTCTTTCAAATTTTGTACATTATGTTATTGCAAAAATTAACTTTTGTTCCCAATGTGAAGTGTAAAATATTATTGATTAAATGCACTAAATATTTCCATGTCAGTAATCTTTCTCACAAAGGAAAGTAAATAGATCTTTTTTATCATGGCAAGAAAAATAAACTAGTAACTCTGGAATAACAAATCAGAAGACTTGTCAAGAAACCTTGTGAAATGATGATATTGTCACAGAACAATCCATTTTCATTACTTTACTTTTCTGACTTTTTTATGGTGTATACAAATTTCTCCCATAACTTCTTACATATAAAGAAAAGGAATAAGACAGCAAATAATAAAACATTTTTTAAGAGTAATTTGCAAATACAATGTCTTATTTAAGATCTTGACACATTACAGAACCTAAAAGTTTATTGGAAGTTTATAGTAAAATTATAATAAACCATACTAGTGGGCAAAATGTACATTTGTCATTTTTTCAAGCTAACAGTAACACCTAATACACGACCATCCATTTGTAAATCTCAAGCTATAATTACAAAATATGAAACTCAAAATATACATGACACAAGAACAAAGTTAACTTGTTGTGCATTCCCAATGCATACTTCAACAAACTATGACTGTGAATGATACTTGAGATTATCTGCACATCAGAAGCTCGTGAACAAGCATGTTGATTTAACTTTCTTTCTTTTCAGAAACACAGAATACTTTGTAGGGTAGAATATAATGTTTTGAAAGAGCAGATGGCTTCAAGTAATAATCACATGCACATAGCATGGGCATCGTCTGCATGTACAAGAGAACATTGACCACTTTAATAAAAATATCTCGATGTATCAGCCCCTGAAGAAATGCATCAGTAACTGAAAGCTCTCTATCACAAGAATCCTCATAAGTCACACTTCTGGACATTATGTCCTATCACATTATTCTGCTTCCACAAAACTTTCTTCTTTTTTCTCATGTATATGATCTTCATTTTGGGAGAACTTGTAAATGTCTCAAGCAGCCAATAAGGAACACTGACCAAATCAACTTCAATCTTAAAGAGCACAAGTAGTTAGCGGAGAGAATCCCTGTTCAATATGTTATTCATTACAAAAAAAACTTGCATTACTTTTATCTTCATTTTAATTATATAATCCTCTAAGTCAAGTACTAACACTAAATATAGAAAAGATTTCCAACTTCACACAACCAAAACTAATAACAAAAAGAAAGAAAATAATCTCGCATGAAGAAATCAATATAAATAAAAGAAAAAACGGCTTCTGACTACTTTCTATCTTTAATATGCAACACATAGTAACAAGAAAAGTTTGTACTGAATCATATTGAAAAGGGAATTCATCAAGAGCTAACATAGCTCAACACTTAATTCACCTCTCAGGTGAATGCAGCGCACGTAAAATCAATTCGAGGGCCTAAAAGCCAGATTTAGTCAGCATATACTATGAACTGCTGGTTGTCAGTATCAGCAACTTCCACTTGAACAAACTGTGGTGGTTGAAGAGGTTGCGCATGTATTGTAGGCACTGAACGGCTCATTGCATTCCGAGATCTAAAATAACATCAATCAATATTATTCAGCATCCTTTCACAAATAACACAACTTCCCATGTAGTACCTACTTTGCCTTAGCGTGAGTAAGGATGTGCGATTTCAGGTTTGTTGACTGGGCAAACTTCTTATTGCAGCCATCAAAGGGACACACATAGGGTCGATCTCCGGTGTGGATACGGACATGGGTTCGTAAATTGAAATCCAGGGAAAATCTCTTACCACAACCTTCAAAAGTGCACTGTAAAACCAAAATTTAGAACAGAAAAATATGAAAATTGTATTGTGTTGAACTTTAATTCTCAATTAGCAAAGAAACTTCCAGACCATACTTTTGTGAAACCAACACACAGATTAAATGGATGTACAAGATCTGCTTACCGCATTATGAATGCAAAACTCAAAAATAATCAGATATTGAAAATGCAATTGCAAATCTGTATGTCTCATGACGAAACTGCCTAATACCATAACAGTTATCTATATTTTTATGATGTGTTTATGATTTTGAACGAAGTCCACACTGTTATTTGAATACATCAAAATAAATTAGACAACGAAGTTTTAACGATACAAATGGAAATAAAGGCTGAAATGAAATCATGTTATTACCTGGAATGGCTTTTCCCCTGTGTGCACCAACTGATGCCTTTTTAACTTTGAACTTTCAACAAATGCTTTCCCACATTCAGCACAGACATGTACACGAGGTCCATGCGTATGAAGATGTTTCCTCATGGCAGAATTATCACGGAACATCTTTGTACAGCCTTTGTGAGGACATGCAATTGTACGATCTACCCCATCACTGGACTGTTTTTTAACTTTCATTTTATGGCCAGGTCTACAAAAAAAAAGTTGTTAGGCATAATGATAAAAGAAATTATAATGATATAGTTTCTTGGGTTTAGTCATTACTTAAAATGAATAGTAGTGGTTCTTAAAAAATATATACTAGAGATAGTTACCAAGCATTTGATTTGAAACTTCGAAACTTTTAAACTATGAAAGAGACCCTTAGATTTGTATTTTTTAAATCTGAAATTGTTTGGAAGTTTTATTTTAAGACATAAAACAAATTAAGAGGGTGCCCAATCCAAGTTTCAAAAGTTAGTTTTTTTAAGAACCACTCAACATATGAAGTAGACTCTTTGTCTAAATATTTAATTTCACCTCAAAATCAAATATGCAGGAGAGAGAAATGAACTCATTTAACCCAAAATTAAAATGTCTAATGGAATATTTTCCCAACAATTTGAAGTAAAAAAATACTGACTGATAAACCATGTACACAATGGTAAGGTATCGACAGAGTACTACTAACATAAAAAATTAAAATTAATAACCAACACATAACTACAACAGTAAAAAAGTTGTAAGAGATGCTTTAAAACAAGAAAGTGTCCAACTAGAAAGTTTTTTCATGGCCCGTGAGTTATAGTGCATTTACATCAAATTTTTTATGTTAGGGGACAGAACTTTGTGTTATATATCTATGCTGTCAGAAATAATATCTGACATGGCATGTCAGGTGACAAAAAGTAGGAAATTGTGCTCAGCATTATCCCGTACATTACAACATAAAACCATTTTTACAATACTAAATATTATAGACAGTCACTTAAATTAAAAAATATGCTTTTCAATTTTTCCTGGTTGAAATAATATAAATTTATTGGTGAGAATCAAAGTATCACATTACAAATATGACCTGTTATTTTCATTCTTTGGGCAACATTTTGTCAAACCCCATCCCATGCAACCCCATCAGTTTTTTTTGGAGGGGTGTGGGGGGGCTTTACAGCTCACCAACATCGAGGTCATTAGAGCACTAACACTTTTGTACAGGTAGGGAAAACACTGTTATGCACCAAGGAGAGCCAACATGACTTTCTCTGTGTGGGAGACTTGCTGAATGATTCAACCATACCCACTAAAAACCCTCCTGAAATACGATATA
>NNCF01132660.1:49204-77803 GCA_002313205.1 Laupala kohalensis | reverse complement strand
AGAGAGACAACAGTTTCCTAAAACAGTATAAAACCGAAAACAAAGAAAGATGTAAAATTAAAGAAAAGAAGAAAAAAGGAGGATTTAAATCCAAACCCTCTTAAGAACTTGTGGGAGGAGTCTCAATTCATCCATGGATTTAAGTCATGACACACAAATAAAGATCAGATACTGTGCCAAAGGCCACATTCCTGAAGGAATCTAAAATGGAGCATCGAAGTCAGTACATTTTGCCCAAGAAAAAGATCTGTGGACTAGGATAAGTTTGACAACGCTGCATTAAAAACTAAAAACCCAAAAATTAAATAGTCATTAATGAATAATCTAATGTACAATAAGAAGAAAACAGGAATTATATTTTTTCTAGTAGTGCTCAACAAATTCTGACAGTTTCAAAGGAAAAAAGTGATAAAAATTCATTAGATATACTGAAGAATTAGGAATATTACCTGGCAAATTCTGCTAACTGTTTTGGGTCACTCAGGTCTAAGCCTGGAATTCCTTCTGGTGGTATTCTTTTCCCAGTCATGTATTCCTCATAGTCAGGATCAGGTTCAGGGTTACTCGCCTCATCTGTAATAGAGGATTTGTAACTTTCACATAAAATTGGAAGAAAAAATTGTAAAAATTGAAAGTAAATTAAGTATATTCTTTATTAACAAAAAAATTTGTTTTTATTATTAAGCAGAAATTTACATAAATACCTCTCGCTCACTATCAAAAATCAAGAAAACTAAGAAAAAGATTAATTCAAATAAATTTTCTTGCTCAAATGGAGAAGTGTATGCTTTTTTTTTTTTTTTTTTGTGGGGCTTTAGGGCTCGTCAAAGTGTATGCTGATGATCATTTAATTACTAGGTAAGTGCCATTATGAAGTCTTATTTATCAGAATCCAGAACAAATAATATAAAGTATCATTTACAAGTGCAAATCAACAATTGTAAGATTACGATCAAATCTCAACTTCACACAATTTAAAAATATTAGTAAATTGGCAATAATAACTTGTCAAAAAGTAGTTAAAAACTGGGTTCAACAGCATGGAGGGCAATAAATGTATTAATAACACAAACTAATATAAATTATTCCCATTTGTAAAGTAAGCTAGAACTGTTGTGGTATAGTCGGTCAATAAATAAGAATTTTCTTGCGATAAATAAAAATTTTACTTCACAATTCAATATTGGCACATATAAATAATGCACTGGCTATAAAGGATCCAATAATAATTAGTAAAGTTCAGTGGACTACACCAAGTTTCCAATCACCTTGTTTTCAATAATCAATAAGTTCAGAAATTCATCCAGCGAATATGTTTTGATGCATCAGCATAAAGGGAATTTCTTTTTAATCTATAAAACAAATATCAGTTAAGTTTGTAATACTTTGTAGCTATTTAAGAATATGACACTCAAGGAGCAGTATGTACACATATCCATGTTAACACCACGTAGAATCAAGTACATTGACAATACAGACAAATTAAAATTAAAAATAAAATACATAACCGTTTTTCTTGGTAGCGAGGCTCAGACTAACTTCCACCTAACTACTTAGTATATCATGAAAATTCAATGATAATTTCTTAGCTAATATAGTACATGTTAGTTAATCGTTTTAATGCAATGTGTTCTTACAACAAGTATACACATTTATAATAAGAGTCATAGTTTACTCAAAATAGTTATTAGGTAGTTCTTTATTACAGTGATGCCCAATAGATTGTCAACTAATCTATTTATTTGGTAAAATAACATTTGAACATTACAGTAGATCACATCAGCAAAAAACACTGATATGGAAAAAGAATGGAATGTAAACATGAATTATGGCTGCAATTCATGGCAAAGAAATGGAAAGAAAGCATAATTACTTCTCACCCAGAACTTTCTCACGAAAAGAGGTAAATATATTTAGCCCACAGCCTTTAGACATGTAAATTGTAAATTTTCTTCAAATAACTGCAGCACTCACTAAAAAACGGAACTGAACTGCTATTAAAGTTTAATTGTATGTTGAAGACAACTTACATCAGCAGATAATCAGAAGTTTATCTTCAACCAAGCTGTAATGCTGAATAACAAGGAGAACTAACGAGAAAAACTATATTTTTACAACAATTTAGACAAACCATTGGAATCGTGAGGCAACTTTAAAAAATTAGTTCACTAAAGACACACTTGCTACCAACGCTATAATCGATCTTTTAATAACTTCTCGGGGAAAATTAATATAAAAAATAGCTCAAATGGCAATTTCAACTAAAACAATACATAACCATTAATACCGAAAATAACGCAATATCAACATGGGTAAGAACAATGTATTATTACACGTCGACGACTGACACATGAACTCCTTTCTACAATAAAAAATGGCTACCATCCGCCATAGCATTAAAGAAGCCATTTGTAAAATATGGCTGCGCCCTTGGTACATTCATGGCCGGCTTAGTATCAAAACAAACACAAATATTCACAAGATGCTACCTCTCGACAAACACAAATAAATACCATAAGCATATGACTATCACCGCATTGCGTAGTATTGATTACCTCCCTGCCAGTGTCGTCACGGCGCACACCACTAAAGATCATAGTACATAAAACTATTCATAAGAAAATACACTTGCTGCTTAGCTGTCAAAATAGTACATACCATCATCTGTACCAGAAGCCCACATCGTCACGGAAAACTCTCCTTCCAAGGTTTTAATTTGAACTTGCTTTTGTTCCCACTTGCGAGACTTCGTTTCTGTAACTTCACCAATGATGTGTTCATTCCCTCTGATTTTTCCGCCCCTCTTAGACTTCCGACCTCCTCTTCTAGATGGTCCTGGGCTTGATTCAACATAAATATCACTTTCCGTAGGAACTGGAATCTGATCGTAAACCGATAAAGGATCTCCACTTCCAACTATTTCCTCTTGTGTTTGTAGAATTACTTCTTCGCGTCCAGGTTCAGGAAGCGGCTGTAGCGCTATCATAGGCTGCCCTTCCACACCTTCTATTGTTGTTTCCACTGTTTCACATGGAATCTCAACTGGAATTGCTTCGATTTCAACTTCTTGGATCTCTGGATGTATTTCCACTTCTGTTATTATATCAGACGACGCCATGTTCATTTCCAAAATGGCTGAAACTTTCTGGTTCTGCGACAGCAGCTTTGGTAGTCACGTGACACAGCAGTGCTGCACCATGGACGAATCGACATACTAAGCTTCAAAAACTACATTCAACTTGAACGCACGAAGCACCGAGCCAGCACCAACACCAAGCTTCGTGTTGCGCCACGGAAGAATGCCGGCAGATGCCAGTGCAATTCGTAGAGAATCATGAGCAGATCTGGCTTCGAGGGATTGGGAACTTAATGATTATCGGCGTGTCTATTATTTCTCAAATGACTTTTCTTATGTTCTAGGCGTCTCTTTCTTTTAACGCTGGTCGGTTATCTTAAATATTCTGGTACGTCTTTAACATCAGATCTAGAATTAATTTTCTTTGTGGTCTTCATTCTTGGTCAAGTTGGATGAAAGTGACAGCTGTTTGTGTGGGATGTGAAATTGATCACAGGGGACTGTTACCCTCACTTTTATTATTTTCGGCTGTTACATTTCGGTGATAATGATAAACGTGTCAACATCTCACGCGTCCATACCTATAAGTTATTCAACTCATGGTGTGCTAAACTATTTTTTATCGGTCTGCTTCTCTATAAGTAGCTGAAATGATAAGGAACAGCATAGGCGATATAATGCAGATTTGTGTTTATTCATGAAATACTATTCATTCTATCTTGCTAAACGAGGAATGCTATTTTATTTAATACTATCATTAGAAATGTGATAGAAATGGATGAAATACAAAACTTAATGAAAATGTACCCACATCTGATAGTGAAGCATAATTTTACTGAATATGATGGGTTTTTGGATGTCGGGGTATGAAGAATTTTTCTCTATTATAATCTGTTTGTTTGTTTTCTAATTTGAAAAAAATAAAAAACACTTTTCAGGGGAGTTCCTTTCGCGTAAGGCTCACCATTCCGAACTATCCTTCATTGAAAGAATTATCCCTTGAATGTTCATGGAAAGCATCATGTGCTTTAGAAGGATATAAATCCCTTATGAGTGAGGTATTTGTAAAATATTTTAATTGTATTTAGTATGAAGGTAACTTCAACTTCATTTTACATTCTTTTTTTTCTTTTTTGCGTAGTGGATTCTCCAAGGTTCATTGATCTCATTTCTGGAAAATCTGAAAACTTTGCTTGTAAGTGTATATTTTTAATCTTTGAGTAATTTACCATTTTATTTAAACTTCTTTTTCCCTCATACAACTTATTTGCTTCTTTTACTCTCAAACATCCCTAATTTATCCAAACTGATAATAGTACTATTATTTACTTTCAGTCTCTTGAATAGTGGTGCAGAAATACATATGGATGGTTTTGCATTTCCATATAGATAAATAATAAGACAAGCGATTAAGGTTGTATCCCATCCTGGCCCGGGTTTTTCTCCGTTTTTCCTTCGGGTAGAGGCAGATTTCTTATACAGGTTCTCTAGACTTTGTCTAGGGGCGTGTTTATTGTAACAATAAATCGTGAATTTAGTGTTTTTTCAACTCTTATGATTTTTAAACACTATACTCAGAATAATCTATAGTTCGATAATAACTTGTACATGTAAATTTACAAACATATTTGCGTTAAATTACAAACATATTGACATTATATATGTATTATAACTCGCAGCTAACTTTTTATCTTATCTAGGAACTTTTGCTGAAATTTTTGAATCCGCCTCTGCCTTAGGGCCCTTGATCGGAATTGATGGGATGGTCCCTTGCTTGCTTCCGGAGAGTAAATTAGTTTATTGTCCTCCACGTGGTCATACGCAGTCTGTACTGTTTTTTGACAATAAATTTTTAAAATTTATCTCATGTAGTTTGCTTTTTCACTAGTAGCTTGAAATTTGGACAGCTGGTAGATTTTGCTATTAAATTTTTTTTTCAAGGCATTTCCCTGCAAAATTGTAGGAGATGTGAATTTTTAAAATCTCAATGTTTTACACGCATTTATATGGGAAACACATTAATGTACGCTTTTACTAAAAACTGGTATCCAGCTTCAAGAAATTCTTGTTAGTGGTATTGTTGAAAAGATAAGTTTTCAGGAATAAAATTTAAAAAAAAAAGAAGTCTATTCACAGAAAATTTGTTACATTATTTTAATGAATATTATTAAAAACTAGCAATTGCGACAAAATTGTAAAATTTTCAATATAAATCCAATAACATCTCATTTTATTTTATTAAATACCCCAATATTTACTTCAGGTTAAGTCAATAGAATTTACTAAACCTGAAGTAGCTTTGTTTAATAATAAACTATTAGCAAATGGCAACAAATTAGGAAGATAGATCCTAAGTCTCTACATTCTTCATTCTCTATAAAGTCTAAAGACAATCATTGTGTACAAGAAACAACCCAAATTTGATTGCTTATAACTTTAGTATTCAAAATCCAACAATACTGAAATTTTTCTTGACTAGTGGCAACTTTGGTTGTTTCTGTAACTTCTATCTGTTTTGCATTTTTATCTTCCTTTTTTTCTTGTGCTCTTTCAATTGCAAGGTGTTTATTATAAATGCGTTCTATCACCAATTTTCCACACCACCAAAATTTATTATATTTTGACCAAAAAAATCAACCTGTGGCACACTAGGTTATATTGCTATTAAAACTTGGTAAACAAACTCTCCTGCATTTCTACCAACTCATAAACGAATAATTCATTTTATGCGAGATTGCCGATGTTATCACAATAAAATATATTGTTATAATTCTATAAATTTATTTTATAATGCCTATTTATATTTTATTAATTAATAAAAGTTTAATTAAATTTCAATTTATGGAATAAATAACTTACTTTATGTCTTTTAAATGTTAGATCAAGTGTCAGCAAAAAAGACTTTAATTTAAAAAAAATTAAGACTAATTTTTGGCAAGCCCTAAAACTCCAAGGAAAAAAAAATAATTTTCAAGGTTTTTACTTATTCCTTCATTATTATTGATTTATAAGTTATAAAACATAATACTTTTGTATATTATATATTTGCTTTCCTTTTCTAATAATTCCTTTCTTTTTTGTTTTTTTCTCTCTGATTTCTTGCTTGCATTAGCCAAACCATTATTTTTGTGTCTTTTTGTAAGGGTCTGTACATGAGATACAAACTGAAGGGGGAATGTCAATGAAAATGCTTGTTTCATTTTAAGTTAATTTTGTTCCTTCAATTTTAATTACAACCCTTTTTCATCTTGCTCTAAAATGTTATTAAACACTGAATAACACTAACAAAAAAATTCTATTGAATTTTATTATATTTTTGAAGAATAGTTTTTTGAAAGTATTATTTGTTCATGATTTTTTTCCAAATAATTTATAAAGATGTTATTGCAATTTTTCTGAAGGTCATTAATTGCACACTATTTATTTTTAGGAACTAGAATTAGTAAAATGGGAATTCATATAAGGGAGAGATAAATTCTTCATTTTTTAATTAAATAATATTTCTTCTGTTACAAAAAAGCATTGATAATTTCATTATAATTGTTTGCATTTCAAGAATTATGACCTAAAAAAAGGGTAGAAGAAATGAATGTGTATTGTGTTATCCCAAAGCTCTGAAAATTTCTGGAGTTTTCATTCACTGGTTGTCAAGGAAAATGGTACATTTATACTAGAAAAATTAATTTAGAGAAAAATACAATTGAAATTTGTTCTACGTATAACATATCAGTAGCAACTCCATATAACTACTACATATAGAAATTCTAATGGCAACTACATATAATATTACAGTTGTTCTTCCACTAATTTTGTGCAGTTAACATTTTTAGATTGTTTACATGCTGAATCTGCATTTATAGGAACACAATAATTCAAACTATGAACCCAAAACTTCTTCACCATCTTCCCTTCAGTTTATGGAAAGAGCTGTCATAGTTTGAAGCTGATGAAGAATGTGTTGTGCAGCCAAATCTTTATCAGAAGAGTGCTGTTTTCCACAAAACTTTCACCTTTTGTACACTCTTCTGAATTGCTCCAATAGGAGAACATTATAATAAACTTGCTAATACAAATCCTCACTTTTATTTTATGTATCATACAACACACAACTCCAGTGATCAATTAAACAAATGTGTTTTCAATGACTATTAAAACTATTGAAACTTAAGCTAGAAAATAGACTATTGGAACATAAGCTGGAGACCACTACCAACAAGCACATTGCTTTTGTAAAAAATTAAAAATCTAATTATTATTTTAATGGACAAAATTTACAGGAACTTCCATTACTGCCTATGTGAATATGGTGGCTTGGTGGTAAACGTGTGATGTCACATGACATTTAAATTTCAAACCAATTAGAAATGTCAGATTGTCGTAACATTTTATGGAAGGGTTTTAAGGCATATAGGTATTCAAATCTGCTGTAATATTAGCTTCAAAAATTTTCTGTTTACAAGGACATTAGTGAAGCTGTTGTGTGGTTATTTTAGTGAATATCTTTTTCCTATAAAAGATACATAGATTTTACCAAAAGTTCCTTAATGAAATATATAAATTAAATGGATTGTTGTTTTATTTACAGTACGTAACATTACATACAATTAATTCCCAATTTAACAAAACATATTTATTAAGCTACAAAATTCAATTAAAGTAAGAGTTGAACTAAATAAAACAAATTAGTTTTATCTCGAGGTGTAAATTTTTTTGTTTTGAGTGTACTGCATATGCATTGTATGCAGTACAATTTACATACAATACAGCTTACATACAGAGCTGTAGACACAATGTATAGCTTTGGTGAGTTAAGTGTGCTAATCAATGTAAATTACATATTTTTCTGTTTTTAATAATTTGTATTTGTCCTCGCATTTCTGTTATTATTTTGATTTAAACATTTTGTTTTCTTGTTCAATAAATAATAAATTTATTGTCAAAAACAGTACAAACTGCGTATGACCACATGGAGGACAACAAACTAATTTACTCTTCGGAAGCAAGCAAGGGACCATCCCATCAATTCCGATCAAGGGCCCTAAGACAGAGGCGGATTCAAATTTTTTTTTGCATAAGTTCCTAGATAAGATAAAAAGTTAGCTGCGAGTTATAAAACTAATAGAATGTCAATATGTTTGTAATTTTACGCAAAAAATTACATGTACAAGTTATTATCGAACTATAGATTATTCTGAGTATAGTTTTTAAAAATCATAAGAGTTGAAAAACAACAACACTAAATTCACGATTTATTGTTACAATAAACATGCCTCTAGACAAAGCCTAGAGAACCTGTATAATAAATCCACCCCTACCCGAAGGAAAAACTGAGAAAAACCCGGGCCAGGATGGGGCTACAGAATTTGTGTACACAACCGTGCCAAAGTTGAGTACATATAAAACTAAATTAATATGAGCCATAAGACAACACAATCATGCAAGAAAATAGTTTTTGAAATTGTTATAAGTTATTTAAAAAAGTTCTAATTCATATAGTAATTATTGTCAGTATTTTATAAATTGTAGCTATTCATTAGTTACATTCTGTACAATTTTTCGAATTCGGGGCTGATAGTTGATATCTATATTCCATCGAAGAAGTTGCCACCAAGGGCAATCACAGTAAACGAAGACGAGACGTGAAACCAATGTTTTCGTTTCAATACATCCTGTGATGACGTCTTATCACAAATTACACACACACAAAAATAAAAAGTGGTCTGAATCAAAGACTGGACCTGTGTATCCTTGTGTATTGTGACGCGCTGAATCCGAATCCGGAGCCAGAATTGCTTCAACAACCTCCATTTTCTTTCAGATCACGAAAAACATAATTGGAAAAAAATACGGAAAATCTTGCTTTCGGAGGGTTCATCAGATATAACTGTCCAAATGGACCTAAAATGATTGTAAGATGTGTATTTTGATGTCCTGAAACCGAATTCGGAGCCAGTGAATTTCAGCTATATATATGAAGAGTGGACACTATTCATTGACTCTTCAAAACGGAGCCTTAAAGCTGTTCTTCACAACGGGAAAACGAGTGCACCGATCCCAATAGACCATTCTACGAAGTTGAAAAAAATGTACGAGAATTTACAAATAATATTGAAGAAATTGAAATATGAAAAAGACATGTGGTGATCTTAAGATTTCGACTTCGATTCTTGGACAGCAACCAGGATTTACAAAACAACCTTGCTTCTTATGTCTGTGGGATAGTAGAGTCAGAAAAAAACATCATCCGCAAACTTTTGGTTGATACTTCAAGTGTACTGCTCCCCCCTCTCCATATCAAACTTGGTGTCATGAAACAGTTCGTTAAATCTTTGGACAAGAATGGCTACTGTTTTGAATATTTAGAAGAAAAGTTTCATGAAATAAGTGATGCTAATCTGAAGTAAGGTATTTTCGATGGCCCTCAAAGTCCGTGCCGCATTCAGAGACGAAAAACTAATTGCAAAAATGAATGATACAGAAAAAGCTGGCTGGATGAGTTTCAAAATCGTCGTTCAGAATGTTTTAGGACACCAGAAAAGTGAGGATTACAATTATTTAATAAATTTATTGTCAAAAAAGCAATACAAACTGCGTATAACCACTTGGAGGACAATATTTAGATGGTGAACTGTTGGAAAACTTCTAACAGAAGGGTTGTCTGATGAATTTGAAATTACATTTTCTAAACTTTCATCTTGACTATTTTCCGAACAACCTCGGAGACTACAGCGAAGAACAGTGAATGTTTTCACCAAGATATCAAGGAAATGGAGCGCCGGTACCAAGGAAGGTGGGATATTAATATGATTACAGATTTCTACTGGATGCTTAAAAGGGAAAAGCCCTAAAGCCCCACAAAAAAGGGAAAACGAAACAAAAAACATAGAAAAGAAAGAGAAATTGCATAGATCGTTTGAAGATAAAAAAAGTTCGTTACAAAAGAAAAAAGGAAACATTTCTTACCCGGAAGCGATATTCACAGCTTTCAATGTCATCTCGCTCAATATTATATAGCTGAAATTCTCTGGCTCCGGATTCGGATTCATTTTTGGTTGATTTGTACAGTTGTGATGCTGAACCCTCCGAAACAAGATTTTTCGTACTTTTCGTGATTTAAATGAAAATGGAGGGTGATGGAGCAATTATAGTCCCGGTTTCGGATTCAGCGCGTCAAAATACATAAGGATACATTGGCTTAGACTTTGGTTCAGACCACTTCTTATTTTTTGTGTACCTGTGTTATTTACACATACTCTCACTCAGAACACTCCGGTTTGAAGGAAGTAATTCAATTGAAACTGGGAAAACGTTTTGTCGTCAACCGTAATCTACAATTACGCTTTATTAGTTTTTGATTAAACTTTACAAACTAATTGTCATTTCATGTATTTATCTCATGAAAAATTATTATTGTTAATTTTTTTTTATTATCATTTCTTTTTTTGTACATTATTATAAGACTTATTTCCTCGAATGAATATTACGCATCAATTGTTGTTATAAAGCAACGCTAGACGTAAATGAATTTTCATCCGTTTGTTATGGTTTCCTTCTGCCAATTCGTAATCAAGCGGTGACCAAAAGTTTATTCACTCGCCACATCTGACAATTCGTTATTTACCATTATTTTGAAATAATTCAGTTTCCTGGAATCGGAAGAGTATGTGAAATACAGGCAAAAAATAAAAATAAAATGGACTCGAGATCAGAATCGAAAAAATCCATCATTATCATCAGTACCTCAATTAATTAATTTAATTTAATCTTTTTGTTTGGTAATATTTATAAAATGACCTTATGACGCAGACCCTCCCCCCTAAAAATTANTTTGACTCTCATCCAAATCATATTCGAAAAAATTGGAAATAATTTTCAACTTTATCCCTCTAATTTACCCTAACTCCTAATGAAAACCTAATTGCAAAACCAGTGCACATGCTTTCTCATACACTTTTAAACTCTTATCTATATAGTACGCAAACTAATTTTACAAAGAAAAAAGTAAACATTTTCATGCATTCTATATTGATATTAACAACAGCAGTTGAATCTTCTGCGTTTTAAATTAAGGGAAAGTGATTGCCTGACAATGGCATTTGTTTGGCACAATTTGTATAAATATTTTGCGCAGAATCCAAAATAAAACAATTTTTTTGTCTTTTACATGCGCGGTAAAAAATAGTTTGCACTAAGAAATATCCATTAGGCGAATCATTCCGATCGCGAAGGGTTGTTTGTCCGAGAGCAATTGCGAATGAAGAAGTGGTGACAGTGAGGGAGGTAGCCAGCCGCCTTCAGATATTTTACTGGCTATAAGGTATTACACACGTATTTTAAAAAAACTTTCGGTATCAGAAACACTAAAAACGAATATTTCCGTCAAAATCTCGCGATTTGTTTTACTTGGTTATACGGTCACTAGACCACGTATATGAGAAAATAAAATGAATGTTTATCATCTATATCAGTTTTACTGATAAAGGATAAATTTAAATGGGATTATAATATATAGTTAGGTTTTAATTTATATTTCAGCAGCTAAAAATTAGGAAAGTAGAAGAACAGAGTTTGAATTTTTAAAATTTCAAAGAACATTTATATTCATTCAGATTCATTTGCGCTAAACTGAGATTTCGAAGTTTCTTACTTTTCATCGGATTATTTTTCTGGATAAGCATCTCAGATACATGTCCCCTTCTTCTTTTATAAGATATGGAAAACAAGAGAGTGAGGCAATTAGCAGATTTGTCGCTCAATTTTAAGAAACGTAGGCCATGAAAATCCTCAAGAAAAATGTAGTATAATTTGTAACGAGTATAGGTGTGCGTAACTGAAAATATTCGTAAACGAAATTAACATTAAAGAAGCCAATATCAACGTACAATTCGAGAAACGACAGTTTTTATTTCATCTCTCTTCTTACCTTGAACCGCACGCAGTAACACTTGACCAGCGCTTGACGCTTTCTCAGACTACGGCTCAGAAGATCCACTACCGTTGCGCATCACTTCAGATATTTTGATTATTACATTAATTGTAAATATTTTGGCAAAGTTTTATCCACTTATTATATTTAAGAGTTTGACTCGCAAGAAACACAAAAACTATTGCCAATACAGTAAAAATTGGTTAATTGCTCACAAATTGAGTAAAGCAATATAAGAAAAACACGCAGGTTCCCGAACGGCGATACACGAAAAAAAGAAAAGAAATACAAAATTGAGCCCCGACCACGCACAGTAAACTAATACACAGAAGGGAAAGCAATGAATCTTCAGTGCAACGCTGTTTTCTTGATCGGTCGTGTTGTGTAATCGTACCATTGAAAGATAGGCAGGTATCGATTGTTACTTCTTCGTTTACGCGAGACGACGAGTTTCCAGGTCTTTTGATATACAAGAGGTGACCTCCCGACCCGTATCCAACACTCGTGTCCGCTTATTCAGCGGTCTAGATCTCTGTTCGGCAGGACTTTTTACGATTGATTCATCGATCTCGAAAATGAATTGAAATTATTTATCATGTTCAAGTGTCCGTTAAGTTAAAAAATTAATACGACATTGTCATGATTTTTATTTTAATATATGCTATGCTTGAAATTTTATTTATTATTTAACTGTTAAATGTTCTAAACTTCCAGACAATCTCCATTTTTCGAACCCTACCCCCTAAATTTTCAATGACGCAGTTTGCGTCACGACCTTCGCTTGTGGGCAGCTCTGCAATAATCATTATTAATCTTTAGACTAGGCAACATACTTGGAGGTTGACTAAATTATATTGGATCTCACCAATTGTCCGGTATTTGTTGAATCACGTTTTTCTCTTCACCGGTAATCAGACTTCGTGCTTCCAAGTGTGATTGTTTTTATTTTCACTCCCTTCACATCAACATCAACCCTCATAATTGTATTATATTTTCTAAAATAATCGGTTAATAGTTCATAGTTAATTATATTGTAAGTTGTCTTTACCGCACGAAAAGAACACTTCGCACTCGAGTGATTTCAGGAGTATGGTTACCAATAATATATTTATGCGAACATGATCGCTTTGCGGACCTTTTTCTTTCCACACATGTGGAAATAAATCCCTTTCCATACGTGGGCTACTTCGCCTTTGACCCAGCCATGGCGCCGTAAAGTCAATAGCTGCCTTTCAATCGTCATAGGGACTTATCATATTCAGATGTTTCGATGACATGTCGGTCTCTGGACGACATGAAATTTGGCATGACTCACAGGTTGCAGTGTTGAAACTGAAGTTAAATAGTGTTTAAATGGCACTTAAATAGTGATTTTTAAATAGCTTTAAATATTCTCAGAGACATTTCTAAGGGCTAGGGCATATTAGTTTCTCTTTAATTACGTATCTTTATGGATTTTTATCACGAATTATGAATGGATTTTTCGCGTGAGTATATAACATAATCTTTCATACTAAAGCCACAAGAACTACTAATAATTGAATTAAGTATTTAGTTAAATTTATCCCAGAATGATAATCTGTCTAGCAGTAGAGCAGCGTGGAAACTTAAATATGAAAAGCCTTTTCTAATAGAAAATCGGGTTATGAATTATACATGCGAGAGAGTGACTACTCGAGGGGAACCCCGACAGGGGGTACTGAAAATATTATAATGTATTTGGATGATTGAAAAATATTATTTATGTCGCCTCAATGCGTAAAAGTTATGCAAACACGTCCGGATGAATATCTCTGACAGGAAGATTGAGAAGGTCGTCTCCGGAATGGGAGCTGATTGTAAGTTGATCTTTCTGTTTACGTTGCGAGATTTACAGAGACCATGGTAGTGTGAGGAATTCGTGGCTGGGTGGCTGCGTTCGGCAAAAATTTCTGAGAATAATTATTTACTCGATGTCGGAGAATTTGCATAACCTTCTTATGTCAATAAATGAATTTTGATCATAAAATTCTGTTCTTTGTAGTTTCGATTTGGTAGTGATTTATTTTCGTTTTACAGAATAATTCTTAAATACACTTGAGGGAGTGGGGGCTTCAGACCCCGTGGGTGCGCCCCTGTAATGACTGGACGTAATTAATCCGACAGAGTAGGCCTTTGTTTCAAGTTAAGCACTCGATTTCCCCTCAAGTTTGTAGTGAGTTAGAGAGAGTTCCCTGTTGTTAGAGTTGGCGCGTTTGTAGTTGGCGTAGCTGATAAGAATGTCTAGCATTTCTAAATACATCTCCCATTCCATGTGTTACCTCATCGTCTGATCCTATGATCCACCCACCAAAAGTGAAATGAAACCCGACAGCTGCCTCGGCACCTTTTTAATTGTCGCTGCAGCGATCTCTTGTGGGCGTCGTGATACTTGTATATTGCCAGTCAGTCTCTGGATAAAGAGATGAAACAGCAGAAAACAAACTGAAGTTTACTCTAAAAATAGCGTTCTTAGAGGTTGGTGTGAAAAGTATGTGAGACAATACTTGCGGAAGTACTTACCCTAGGCCAGCCAGATAAGTTCGAAGAAGGGCGTTTCCGGAGTGTGATCTGATTGAAGATCTTTCTGTTTACGTTGTCAGAACGATAGAGGCAATATTTTTTCAGTGCGTACAAAACGAATAGTAGAGCACTCCACCAACTCATGTTGCGACACTCTGCGATGGACGTAATGTAACACATTTTGGATCAAAGAAATTGAAAATCCTTATACCTTCCCGCATAATCTCATACATTTCCATCCATTCCCCATAGGCGGTAGTGTTATAACCAGCCTTCAGAATAGCGCTTACAACTGAAATGCGTCCCAAGCAAAGAACAGCTATTGAATTTCTTTTGGCGGAAAACCAGACCATCTCAAATATTCACAGGTGTTTACAGAATGTCTACAGACACGTGACACTGAATAAAAGCACAGTGAGTCGTTGAGTAAAGCGTCTGTCGTAAACAGAACAAGGAGAGGAAAATGTCTGATCTCCCACACGCAGGCCAACCGCACACAGCTGTGACACATGCAATTTTGGAACGTGCAAACCCGCTTGTTCAAGTTGATCGATGAATAACGACCTAACAACTCAGTGCTCATCTCGACATCTCTGTTGGTATTGTTGAAACACCTGTCCACCAGTTAGCGTATAAAAAAAATTTGCGCCCGCTGGATTCGCGAACGAACTTCTTCTCCACGACAACGCATGGCCAAACACAAGTCTGCGCACCCGAGAGGAGATCACAAAACTTCGGTGGACTGCTCATCCTCATCCACTCTAGTCCGGATCTCGCACTTCCGAATTTCATCTCTTTGGCCCACTGAAGTTCGGACTCAGTGGGAATCTACAACAATGACGGGGAAGTTATTGATGCGGCAAGAACGTGACTCACATAGACCAGTCGAGTGGTATCTTAACGGCATACAGGCTCTCACATTAAGGTGGCGTTGGGTCACAGACTTTTATTTTTATAGCCAAAGAATTAGGAAACAGAAAAGAATTGGGTTCCAATTCTAAAACCATCCTTCGAGGAAAAAAAGTGTTGCATTACTTATTGAACGTGCATCGTACATGTAACGTTTCCTGATTGACTGTGACGAAATTCATTGCAATTAGTGCAGTGGATTGCATTTTTCAGGGGCATTCGCCTCGAGCGTGAATTTGCGTGAACGACATAATCTTCGTCTTAGTATATATGTACCTCACCCTTTTCGTAAGAGAAATCTGTTGGACTTACGTCTAAGGTAGCAAAGTTCCCGCCTTATTACGGCATGGAGGTCGCAATGCCACACCCACTCATTCCAGAGGTGAGAAGGGTTGAACTGAGGAGTGTATAACAAAAATATTACTTTTATAGCGGTCTATACTATAACAACCACTATAAAAAAAATTGGTTTGATATGAGTGTTTTATCATCTAAGCGACTTGTATAATTGGTTAATTTTTGTGTAAATTCAGGGGAAAAAATTAAAAGGCGAAAATCACAATTTTTTGGTATAGAAAACAATACAAAACTCAAGGAAAGTTAGAAACATGATTAATAATGATATTTGTTCAGTAAATATATATACACAAAGGGAGAAAGTCATTTGGCGGGGGCGGGCGGGGGGCACATTTGGATGCCTTATCCTGGGGTACTCTTTATACAACTAAAACCATGTTTGCATGTTGAAGAACTACACACAATCATTTTCGAATCTGTAGGAATTGACCAACCACCATTACCCAAATAATTTTGGTATGCATTAAAATTGTATTTTTATGGTATAGCAAAACGTTTGCACAGATTGCATGTTTCTATTTCAGCTTTTTGCTGATCGATATCAGAAGGCTATTCGATATTGCAAATCGATATCAGAAGGCTATTCATTTGGTTCAAGAATCTTGAATTCATCAATAATTTTTATGCCTGTAACAGAATCTTTGTCAGTAAGCATTATGTTTGAAATTCTTTATTAAACTAATTAAAAATTAATTTATATTAATAATTCTTGCTCTTTTATTATTTGTTAAATCAATTGGATTAGTTTAATTTTATCATTAGCATGTTTAGCTTCTACTAATTTATCTCCTTTAGAAGAATCCTTTAAAACTTCTAAATGCAAAATACAATGATGAATCAATTATCTGCATAGATTATTGTGACATTTCAATTTTGTAGTGATTCAGACAATAGATATTTCAAATAATACATCATATATAAGAGCTAAAAAATCAAATTGTTTTGATGAAATTCAATTATAAAGTCCAACAATCATAGCTTTTCTGTCTTATCATGCTGTTCATCTCCAGTATCCTTTTTAAAATGAAGACATAATAAGACAAAATTTTACCATACTGCAGATACTGATTGAAACAAACTAGCTATCCACCACACATTAAATATTCTTCCAATTTTTTTCACTACTTCTTCAATGGCTTGACCACATGTTTCTAATTCTCTTTGATTTTTCGGTAATTGACTATATAGACTGTATAGCCTATCCATAAATATTTGAAAATGATTTATCCCATTCACCTCTGACATTGTGTCTCCCACTGACTATTCTAACCAGTGATTTACACAATACCAAAGGATTAAATTCAGAAATTTATCTTATAAACGTTTTCTGACCCCAGAAATTTTGCCTAATTCAACATTCGCACCATCAGTTGTAAAACATATTAAATGGTGTTGCAAATATTTATCATCAAATCCATATTTATTAAGGCACTTTAAAAGAGAATCTCTCACTTTAAAAACTGTCTAATCCGGTAATTCTACTAAATCAAGAAACAAATAATGCAGATTTTTTGTTTCACATATTGACTTTTTAAATAAGTAATCAATGCTGACTTTTTACTGAGAATAGTAGCTCCATCAATCAAAATTGATATATTTCCGTGAACTTTTAGAATTTTTTGAACCAATTTTCATCTCATTTCATAAGCAACATGATCAATTATGTTAATAGCACAATACCTTGAACTCAAACCATGAGCAATATCAGCTTCATTTAATTCTTGAAGTTGAAGCAATTCAAAATGATCAGAATATGATAGATCGTTCTTAGCTAAGTAATACGCCATCCTGAATACTTTTTATGTACTATTCACTTTGCTATCTTTTATATTTTCAATTTTTTGTTCAGTCGATAATTTTAAAAATTTTTCAGCTTTAATATGGGATGTACTATTTAAATGATTAAAGATTTTTTTGTGCAAAGAAGTTAACTCCTGTCTTTACCATATGAAGAAACCATTATCGAACACCATTCCTTTGATAGAGAATCCCCCTGACTTTTAGATGGTCCTAAATTTTTCATACTAGCGCATGTCAAACATCCCAATTTTCCGTCGTTGCATGTCAGCCAAGGATAATTTTTTTCTCTCTCTCCATAAATCACTATTCCAAACAAAGGGCCAGTTCGGTGTTACTTCTGATTCAATCGTATATTCTTCATTAGCCATTTCTCTTGAACTAGAACTTTCATGTCTCAATATTGATGATGGATGAGTACCCATGTTAGTATTTGTTTCACATACTTTTTTATTTTCATTCTTATCTTCAGATTTTAATTATTAAAAAAAAAAAATTATTTAATGTTGTTTGCTTGTGCTTTGTATGTGCGTGAACCAAGTATCAGATAATAGTCAGCGAAAAATGTTCGAAAAAACATTTGCAATGAATTACTAGCACCTTCACTACCTCAGGAATCACACAGAAATGGTTTATCTGTTTTCGGAAGTGTTTCTAAATTATATCTCAAGAAAAATTGTGGAGGGTGTACATGCATTTTCATGGGTTTATAAAATTAACCAATAGTTATTTGTTTTGTGAATTTAAGGGAAAGGGAACTGAGCGGAGCAGTTCTTCGAATATTCTTTAATATATTTTTAATGGGTTTAACAATAAAGTAATTCGGATAATGTTTTCATTTGTGTTCTTTCCATAGATTTCTATAGATTATAGACCATAACCAATTGAACAATTTTAAGAAGATGCTTACTATAGGCATTTTCCCAATCAGGATGGGAAAATTTTCTTTTAATAGTTAAACCTACTACAATACACTTTAGTACAATTACATTGTTGACATATTGTTTTCACTGAACAATGTAATTGTATTACTTTTCTGAAGTGTTTTATAGTCAAGATCATACTTAGTTCTGATAAATTTACAGTGTATGGTTTTAAAAAAATTGCCCCGGAACATGTTACCTTAAAAAAAAAAAGTGAGGGAATGTCATTCCACTGGATTCCACCCCCAATACACCACTGACTGATGGTGATCAACTGAAATTTGGACTGTAAATACACCAAGCAACTTCCTATCGTATTCACATAAAAAATGTTCTCGCAATTACTCAGGGAAGTAATAGGGAGGATAGATGAGGAAATGCCCTTATTAGGAGTGATTACATGGTAGGACATATTTTTAATACAAATACACTGCTTACGTCTAATAACACCATATGAAATTCTTGTTACGAATCTGTCAGTTTAAATTCAATTTTGATAAAGAGGTGAAATGTTTAAAGGGGTGTAATTCATGGGGTTACTTCCATCTATTAGGAAGCACGTAACCCAAGTACCTTGGAAAAGCTCTCTAGGTTTCGAGTATCTGAACCACTCACCACTCAAGGAGGTAAGTGGAAATGGGTTGCGGGGTGGCCTTCAAGTGTGGGTGAATGTTTTCTCTTCACCCCAGTGTGAACAACATTGAGTCAGCTAGTTATATCTAACATTCGAAAGTATCATATTTTTGCTCTATTTTTGCAATATTTTTTACCCCTTGACACTAAGGGTGTGAAGGAGTTTCTATAGAACGTGTCTCACCCCAAATTTCATTACAATACATTACAAAACAGAAGTTATGGTGAGGTGAAGGAAGTACGCTGCTAATTTTGCCTCGCAGCGTATAATGTGCAATAGTTATGTTTTACTTTATGTTGCAAGGACTAGAGTGTTTTATAAGAGAGAAACAATGGATGTTGCATTAATTGATCAGGTTCACTTGCCCCTCCCCCATTATGGTGGACAGTCAGGTGATTGACTTGAGCAGGTACTGAAATGTCATATGGCATAACCCCATATCACAAATTTCTATCAACTGATGGCCATATGCGATCTGCAAAATTTTTTTTATGGCTCATGTGTTATTGTACATTTTACATCAAATGTTGGGGGACTACTTTGTATTATAAATATATGCTGTCAGAATAAATATTTCTTTTGGCATTTCTGGTGAGAAAAAGAATTGTGTTCGGAATTACCCTGCCATACATAACATGAAAACGTTTTATTATAATAAGAAAAGTTATAGATACTTTCTTAAAATAAAAAATATACTTTTTATTTGTTCCTGGTTTAAATAATCTAAATTTATTGATTTCATATCTCCCAGCAGTGTGACTCAACATTTTTAATTTTCTTTTTTATGTGTTCCTTATGATTTGATGTTCTTGAAAAAGGTTTAATTTTTAAAAAAATCATAGTGTTTTTTGGCAGTCCTTTTAAATATGCTGGATATGCAAATATTTGAGAGAAAGATGGTTTGCATTATGTTCTGTAACTGTTAATATTAAAGATGTGGGAATAAATCAAAATCCTCAGAGTTCAGCATAAAATGCTGTAAATGTTGATGTTACTAAGTTTTTCCTTAGAACTAAGTAAGTTGACCAAAGCTTTTTAGCAAAAAGTAGGAGAAAAAACCTGAAATATGACTTTTTCGGGGTCATTAATTTTTATGAAGGAAAAGAGACTCACCTCTAATGTTTTTCTTCTGTGTAGATTTCTTGTATGAATACCTGCAGATAAGTTCCTGAGAATGCTGTCTTTTTTCTTCTAGAGCCCTTCAAACATGGTCAAAATTCAAAAAATTGATTTTTCCAGGTCAATATCTCAAAAGGGACTGAATGAACAAATGTACAATCTTCATAGAATGTATTTCACATACAAAGAAATATCTTTCACAAATTTGATGACAGAACTAAATTCTACTAAAATTAAGAGAAGCAAAATTAGGAGAAAATTCACATTTTTTACACACTACAATGTTGATAAGGTGAGGTGGGGTATTAACAATAAAGTGCTTATTTATTAATGTATGTAGATAAAAAAAAGTAATCTAGGAAAAGAATAGGATATGAAAGTAAAATACTTGCCAAGAAAATAACAAACTCAACAAACACATATACATGTGACACACATGTATATCAACTAACTCACGTTGTCTATAGAAGACAACCACACAATGTTTTCCTTGTGCTTTACTGTTTGATTGGAAATGTTGCTCATTATTGTGCATCTTTCAGTTTTGTTAAATATATATGTCATTAATAGATCTTTCTTCCTTTTAATTGAAATTCTCTTTTAATTTTTACCTGAGTTTATTCCACCTATGAACATAATATTTCTGTTGAAAAGTAATTCTCACATCACTTTGTATAGTAACCAGGAGTGAAAGGGAATAAAGGAGGAAGTGAAATATTTATGAGGATAATTGTGGATTAATGAGGAAGTTAGCATGTTTATGTTGTTTTTTGTTGTTGTTTTCCCAGCTGATCCTACTTGCAAAAGGCTTACTGAACTCCATGAACTTCAATATTACTTGTGAAGTCGGAACACCACCTCTTCATTTCATACAGTATTTTTAATTTTTATATTGATCATTATAAAACACACACTTTGTCAACTACTGAGAATTTTTTTATTTACAAACCACCACACAATAAGTTGCGACCATTCTCAGGTCCTCTTCAGGTGAATCATTCATAAAGTGCATTTATTGTTGAATTTTGTATTAAATGGCAATTGTTTACCAATTTAATTCCACTGTTGCAGGGAAAAGAAGCATGTGGTTCAGGTGATGAAAAGAGCATTACAGCCCAAAGCTTCAGAATGCTGGCATCTGACTTGAAAAATATCGGATTCTGTAATGTATCTTCTATTTCTCAGAGTTTGACAGAAGTAACCTTTCGAATAGTAGACAAATCCAGCCGTACTCATTCCATGATTGTTAATGTTGGAAAGAATTATCCTCACCAAGCACTAGAAATTCAGACATCATTACCCGAAAATGCTCTTGAGACTATAAAAAAGGTTATTTTTATTGTGTTCCTTATTTAATCTTACTATAATGTGTTTAGTTATTGCAATTATAGATATAAATTAAATTATAGTTAGCAATTCAATTGACTGATTTACCTTTTAGAATGAAGATTTAGAAGAAGTATTTAAAAACTTTGAGGAACAAGTATCATCTCTTCAACATCTTTGGAATATACTGGACCTTGTGGATGAACAGTGTTGTGTGCTAGATCCAGAAAATCCTACTAGGAAAGATTTGGGTCGTCGAATCTTAATTGGTATATTTCTTTAATTAATTTAATATTTTGAACTGGACTTTTATGAGACTTGCAACTCTTTGTTTAACAATTTAATTATTGATATAGAAAGTTCAACTAATTCTTGATGAGATTTCATGATTTAGTTTTATTTTCAAATACTTGTAATTACTGATAAAATCACCAACTTATAAAGAAAACTGACTCGGAGCTGCAAATTTTAAGCTGAATTTTGAAGAAAATAGCTGATTCAAAAGAAACCTTTTTATCTCTTAATGAAGACAATCAATAAATACAGTACCATTTTTGCCAATCATTCTGGCAATTTCCATATGGATGGGAGTTCATCTATTTGCCCTTTTGAAAATCATATGACCCAATTCAGCAAGTTCTTAGAGAATTCATTGTGATATTCCTACCATGCATCGGAAATCATTGTACATTTAAGTATCTTTGACAGCTCTGTCCAAGAGAGAATTTAAGAGAGAACTGACAGCTGTATCCATAGTAATAAGTCACATAATTTCTCATTACAGCTATATTTACTATACACAAATTATTACAGCCCTTTTGGCACCAGCTCTTACATGGTACTCGCCTCTTATTGTGAAGAGGGAGAATTTTATTTTTAAACTGTGTATAAACTAATGGATTGAGTTACCTTCTATATTCTACGGATCTAAATACTATTTTGTAGATAAAGCATTTAAGAACTGTATGACCATGTGGAAGATAATTAACCAATTTGAAACTTTGAACATTCCAAGAAGAAGTTCCTTTAAAATTCATCATTCTTCAAGTTAGATTTTGTGGGCAAATCAGTTTTAACTACTTACCCTGTTTTTCATATTTTGCTATCATTACTGAATTTGATCATTTAAATGAATGCAATTGAATTTTATTTGTTGTTTTAGAAAATGGGGTCTCCCTCTATTTCAATATGAATTTGAGTGATGTACACACTATTCCAAGCATAGCATTTCTTGGCCCTGAGCAGTTGGTTCAGAAATACCAGTTGAATGTTGCAGCCAATTCAAAGGTAAAATTATTTTCTTCTTTTCTTCCTCTTGAGATATGGTCCAGAAATTTGAACCTTTTGCTTATCCATCAATCATCTAGATGGATGTATTTTTTTATACTAAAATATGTGTACCATCTACTAATCAAATGTATTTAACTTGTATTATTGTTTACAGCTATGGAATCCATTCAATAACTTTTTAGACAATTTGATACTTTTATTGGGGCTCAAATCTTTGCCTTGCAAAAATCATTATTCTGAACAAGAATCTCTTGTTCATCAAGGAGAATGTTGTATATGTTTTACTCTGAGATTGGATGGAAAACTTCCTGCAGAAGTTTGTGATAATGCTCACTGTGCTAGTAATTTCCATAGTGCTTGTTTATTTGAGGTATTTTTGACTTATTTTATAACAGTATATGTGTGCTTTTAGTTTCTTCACTTGCATTTTAATATCTTTTACAGTGGCTCCAATCAGGCATCGAAAATTATCAAAGCTTTGATCGTTATTATGGTGTATGCCCAAATTGTGGCGTGGTAATTATCATGTTCATTGATAATTAAAATATTTATTAAGCTGAGACAATACATAATAATTTTTCCCTTTTTTTCCAGGCCATTTCATGTCCAATACCCAGTTAAGGAAATTGTATGCTTATTTGTCCTCGTATGAGTTTTTTTTTCTTTGAGAAGTGATTGCTATATTGTGGAATCAACTTTTGTATGTTTTGAACAGATAACGTAAGACTAGAGATTATTGAAGATGGTATAGTTTTAAATTTGATTAATTTTTTATATCAATGCTAAATGTTGCCTGAAAATATTTTATAAAATTAAAATTTACCAGTTGTGTAAGGTAGATTTTTTCTGTTTATACCATAAGAATAGAATTTGATAAGATGTTTTAAAAATAAATTATGAGATGGATTTTTTGTCTTATGATTAAGAGAAGCACTACTCTGTTGAAAAGGTATTCATTTTAAGAATGTGAAAAGGAAGAATTTGTCTTTTTTTAAACACTGACTTTCTTTTCACATTCACAAGCTAAGTTTTGGCTGACTATTACAAAAACTCTGAAAGCTCTTGTTTTGATTCTAATATCAGTCATTTTACATTATTTTTAGGACTTGCCCTTCCCATCCCTGGCCATAGGAGTACTGTGACCCGGTGCTTTATTTGTAGTATTTGTAAACGAGAAATGTAGCATGTTGTTGAAGCTTATCTACATGGGGTAGTAGGAGGTGGGAGGCAGGTCTACTGTTAGTAGGTGGGTCACTTAGCTGGGTTTACCAACAACTTGGCTCAAGTGGCGGGATTAGTAGTAGTAGTTAGTAATTGGAAAAGTTAGTGATACTGGGAGTACTAGGAGGTGGATAGAAGAAGGATGGTTTGCTTTTCAATTGTCACAGTTATATATGAACTGGGACATTAAAGTGAAAAGCTACATTTTTTTTCTATTCCTTAGGGGTTGATTTTCATAAAACAATTTCTTAACCGATGTCTACACCTCATAAGGAACCAACCTGCCAAATTTCAAGTTTTTAGGCTTTATAGTTTCTGAGATTTCATGATTAATAGTGAGTGGTATTTTGCTTTTATGTATATAGATATGAAAGATATGAATCGGTTCGGATTCTGTTTGCAGGTGACATAACTGTGCAATTGTAATAAATCTTCATCTGCTGGGGTTCATTTTAAAAGTAATCTTGCTTCTTTTCCCACAGAATGCTATTTGCTGATCATTTGAAAGTGTCTAAGGTATGGGAAATGTATCCAAGTTTTATTTTCTTTTTTGAGGTAGTATTATGTTAATTATTATCTCACTTACCAAATGGTATTCTAATTGTGGTCAATTTTTGAAAAGTGTATTATCCTTTAATACTATAGAATCTCAAACAGTTCAGTGTCAATTATTCTAGAGGATTTGTGGAGACATCCCTCTGAGTCATTCCCAAATTCTCCATGAGGCTGATCATAAGCTTTTTCTTTTCACTTTCTGCAATGAAGCTGCTTTGAAGAGCTTTTATATTCTGTGAAAAAAATGAAGTTAGATTAGCACTGACTTCTCTCTCCATAAGTTTTTTTTTATAGTTGGTTGAATATTACTGATCTGTAACAAATATTTTATCTTATTATAAAGATATAAGGTTACAAAGACATTAGGAACATATCTCAAATATACATTTTGTTGCAAGATTTTTTATTTTTTCCAAACCCTTTAAGCTAACTAAAAATTTTTTGGTTTGAAAATAAGATATTTTTTTTGTAAAGACACATAGGGAAATATTGTTTATCAGTTCTAAAACATAAACACTCTACATAATAACTAATTAGGGAAAGGCACTGACATGTGAAAGAACATCATTTGCTCTTGAATTTCAATTTTTATTTTATTCATGGAGTATCAAAAAGATCTTAATTACAACTCTAATTCTATGTGCTGGAATTACACCAAACATGAGTTTTGGACAATACATTTAACAAAATTTCAGTTCTCCCCTCTCTGCCTCATTTCAGTCAAAGTAACCCTTACCCTAAACCCCACTATTGCCAATACTTGCTACACTGTTGGATGATATGAAAAAAAAAGGTTGTTGCTGGGAAGAGCTAGAACATGTCTGATAATTTTCTTATTAAACTCAGGTTTTCATTGTTCGAACAAGTCATTATTCTAAATCATTCTGGTCAAGTACCACCAACATGTGGGAACCTGGGGACTGTACACTACAAGCTCAGATTGTTGGTTTGTTATGATAATTAAAAGTGATTAATATGCTAGCATGTAGCCTGAGGGAAATGTGGCTCCCAAGCTCCTCCCCCACCCCCACTCCAGCTACATGCCTACTTCTGACATCATATAAATTGCTCAAAACTTTCAGGAATGAGGCTTTTAATGCTTAAGATGTTTTGTTAATTTACAATAACCACCATATTAAAAAAATTGAGAACTATAAATGTCTATAGACATTATCCTGTAGGGGTGGTGCACACCAATGAAACGCATTGTATAAAACACGAAACTCACAGTGCATGAAACTAAACTCATTTAAATACATTGGGACATGGATACATGGTTTTCTGCAATGCAACAATTGTTTTGGAGTTGAGTGAGAAATGGCAAGTCCAAATAAAGCTAGAAATAATGTTTGAAAACTAGAATGCAACTGAAAGAAAGCTACAAGAAGCACTGGATCTTCTTAATAAAATGAGTTTCGTGTAACTTGAATTTCATGTAGTGATGTAACCTGGAAATGAGGGAAGTTAAAAAAGGGAAAATTCCCGAATTTTTTCACACTGTTGTTCCAAAAAAATAGGAATGTGAATTTATTTTTTTTAACATTATATTCTCATTTAATACGTGAACTTATTAATTTAAAGATACTATTTTATAAATTATGAAAAATAAATTATGTTTCACCAATTAAGGATCAATTCAGAGTTTATAGCAGAACTGGTTGGTTTAAATACACAGTTTTACAAACTAATCTGGTTAAAGGACATGGTTGATTTAAAATAGTGTCTTAACTTGAAACATCGTTTATGTTGTAAAAATGTACACTATGCTAATGACCATTGGTGTAACTATCCAAGTCAGGACCACTGGGCAAAATGTAGCTTGAGGCCCCTTAGTGGCAATAGTTTCAGTGTTTGAATACAGTTAAAGTGAGAAATATATTTTATGAATTTTTTATGTGAAAAATACAACTTATTTTAGTAACAGTTTAGTCACTTCATTTATTAATATTTGCATACAATTTATTTTTAAATGGGTAATTGTACAAAAACTCCAATGATACATTTATATTTTCATATGCCATACTTTTTTAAATTCATATTCAATGGATAAAACACTTAAACCATTTTATCTATTTAGATTTATCATTAATCAGTTGCTGAGATATGTTTAATGATTTATCTCTACATCTTTTGTTAACAATTGTCAAATTATGCCAAAATGGGTATAATGTTCTAAACTGAGGAGGAAATTATTTGGAAGACCCTATAGTTTTCCCCTGTCAGTTTGC
Organism: Laupala kohalensis; assembly: GCA_002313205.1. NCBI lineage: Eukaryota > Metazoa > Arthropoda > Insecta > Orthoptera > Trigonidiidae > Laupala > Laupala kohalensis. Next base: position 50,901 of record NNCF01132660.1, on the reverse strand, counting down.
ATAGGATCGGTTGATAATAATAATAATAATAAATTTATTGTCAAAAAACAGTACAAACTGCGTATGACCACGTGGAGGACAGAAAACTAATTTTACTCTCTGGAAGTAAACAAGGGACCATCCCATCAATTCCGATCAAGGACCCTAAGGCAGAGGCGGATACAAAAATTTCTGCAAAAATTCCTAGATAAGATAAAAAGTTAGCTAAGAATTATAATACTAACAGAATATGTTTGTAATTTAACCCAAAAAATTTATTTTACATGAACAAATTATGATTAAACTATAGATTACACTGAGTATAGTGTTTAAAAATCATAAGAATTGAAATAACACTAAATTCATGATTTATTGTTATAATAAACATGCCCCTAGACAAAGCCTAGAGAACATGCAAAAGAAATCCACCTCTACCCAAAGGAAAACCGGACAAAAACCCTGGGCAGGAAGGGGCTACAGAATTAATGTACACAACTGTACCAAAGTTGAGTACACATAAAACTAAATTAATATGAATCATAAGACTCAACAATCATGCAAGAAAATAGTTTTCAAAATTGTTATAAGTTATTTAAAAAGTACTACAGCAAAGGCTTGATAAAGTACAAGATGGAATTAACTTTTATTAAAATCAATAAATTATTTTACAGTGTAGAAGCACTGGTGCAGGAGATAAGTTTTTAACCGTGGATTTGAAGAGATTCAATTTATATAATAAATTAATAAATTAAATTTATTGTCAAAAAACAGTACAAACTGCGTATGACCACGTGGAGGAAAAAAAAACTAATTTACATGTAAGTTATTATCGAACTAAAATTACATGTAAGTTATTATCGAACTATAGATTATTCTGAGTATAGTGCTTAAAAATTGAAATAACACTAAATTCTCGATTTATTGTTACAATAGACCCGCCCCTAGACAAAGCCTAGAGAACCTGTATGATAAATCCGCCTCTACCCGAAGGAAAACCGGAGAAAAACCCGGGCCAGGATGGGGCTACAGAATTTATGTACACAAACGTGCCAATGTTGAGTACACATAAAACTAAATTAATATGAGCCATAAGACAACACAATCATGCAAGAAAATAGTTTTTGAAATTGTTATAAGTTGTTTAAAAAGTACTACAGCAATGGCGTGATAAAGCACAAGACGAATTTAACTTTTGTTAAAATCAATAAATTCTTTTACAGTGTAGAAGCACTGGTGCAGGAGGTAGTTTTTAACCGCGGATTTGAAGATATTCAATTTCATAATATCTTTTATATTCTTGGGCAGGGAATTAAATAGAACGATTCCCGAATGGTATGCTCTTTTTTGGCAAAGAGTGGTTGAAACTAGGGCGATGAATATTATTACTATTGCGAGTATTGTGTTCGTGAACGAGACTGTTTCGTATGAAGCAAGGGTGGCACTTCAGTAATTCGGTCTTAACGTTTCATAAATATAAATGCAGGGAACTGTTAAGACATTTAATTCCTTGAATAAAGGTTTACAAGAGTTTCGGGGGTGAGATTTACAAATTATCCGAATTCTGAAAGTTTGAATACTCTGACAGGAATTGCCCCAGAAGGTAATGCCGTAGTAAACGTTTGCAAAATATACGCAACGGGAAATATGTGGACTAAATACGTTAACTAAGATTCGGAATGAGTACCATAATTTGCTTAATTGGGAATTAAGATTGTCAA
>NNCF01132660.1:747-48840 GCA_002313205.1 Laupala kohalensis | reverse complement strand
GTCAAGAGATGTGGTAACATCGTTTAAGAAAGAAAATATGGCGTTTGTAGTGGAAAAGGATTTCCTAAAACCGTGTTGATCGTCAGACAGAATGTTATTTTTCGTTAAAAATCTAGAAGACTCTTATAGAACAATTTTTCTAGAATTTTTGAGAAAGTGGGTAGTAGAGATATTGGTCGGTATTTTCGAATATTAAGTTTGTTTCCTTTCTTGTGTAAAGGTTTNATTTTTGAGAAAGTGGGTAGTAGAGATATTGGTCGGTAATTTCCAATATTAAGTTTGTTTCCTTTCTTGTGTAAAGGTTTCACTTTAGCTCTCTTAAACATGTTAGGAAACACCCATTCCGATAAAGAACTATTAAAAATATTTATGAGTGAATTTAGTATAGCATGGGACAAAAATTTAACAATAAACTCAGGTATTTCATCTACGCCTGTTGAAAATTAGATTTTTTAATAAGCTGATGATTCTCATGACTTCACTGGCGTTAATTTCAGAAGTGAACATAGAATTGGGTACGTGGGTGGATATAATTGGTGGACATTGATTTGGATATATTGAGTTCGTTATTTTTTCTTCTGAGAAGTAAGAATTTAAAAAAATTTGTGATGTCGTGAGGATTTGATACGATTTTGCCATCGTTTGGTAAAGGAACATTTTCTTCGCGGTTTTCAGAAGTTGACGTGTAATTTTTAACAATATTCCACATGGCTTTCGTCTGTGTGTTCGATTTTAGTATTTTTAATGTCATAATTAGTATTTTTAATGTCATAATTAGTATTTTTAATGTCATTTTTATTTTTAATGTCACATCCCTATTTTAATGTCATAAGGGGATGTTTTTTCAGTTTAAATAATTTAAGCAAATATTTGTGGAAATTTCTAATTTTATCATATAGTTGAATTGATATTTAGCCAGTAAAATTGTAATTTTTACATGTGCTTTATTGCTTCATTTGAACAACTTTTTGAAATAATTTAATATTACTATCAGTAATAAATAATACTATTTATTACTTTGCAAACTCTGGTTAATTTCTTACTTGTAATAAACAAAGGTTCAGTGATTTTTGTTCATGCAAACTCTACTCCTATTGGTCGTAGGTTACTTTTTGTTTCTTCTATATTTGTGTATTATACCAGACTTTAAGCTGTTAAAATTAGAAATTTGCAGAATTAATTACAGAGAATTCAGCTCAAATTGTTTAGTACTGAAAGAACACTCCCTATTTTACATAAAAAATAATGATGTTATTATCAACTGATCCTTTGCAAATTAAAAGAGGACAAACTGAAGAGAGTTTTGCGATAACTAATAAACGGATTTGAACCTACAGCGTCTATTTTATAGGTGTTGTTAAGATCTATAACTTGCTCATGTAACTTATTTTTGTCTAGGATCAATACCTGTGTCAGAATTCCTTATTATTTGTTATCAACGGCATAGCCAATAGGAAATGTTTTTAAAATATAAGTTGATATAAAAAGAGATACTAACAAAAACTGCTTAACAATGCAAAAGTTCGTAATAGTCCATTATAGTTTCTTGATGTTACGCAGTTCACTTGAAAGTGGAAGATGAGTTGAAGAAGTGAAGAGTGTTGTATATACGATTTCCATGTCGCTGGATCCTTAACATCGGGGCGTACGACGTGGAGACGGATGGTTTCGAGAAGAGTGCTCTAGATCGAGTACCACTAAGGATCCTGAAGTCCATTCTCTCTAGAAGAGCAGGGCAGTTTATCTCAGCGTTCAGTAAGCGGAACATGGCATCCTGAGTGAGAGTTCAAGATTGCAGCAATATATAACGTCCTATTACATATATTGAAGTCGCAGCCCCGCCAAATGTAGGATCTTTTTTAGTTCCTTTTGAAGATAGAGCTGATGGGGGGACCATAGTACTCTTAGTACTCAAGATGTGGCCGAGCTAGAGAGCAGTAGAGGACTTTTAGTCCGAAGACCATCAAATTGTTTGGAGAGATGGGAGGCTTATTACACGTATGGTATACTTGTGAATCCCAGCAGTGCGAAGAGTTAAAAATAACACCCAGATCCTTAACCTCTGATCCTCTGGAGAGAATTTTATTGACAACATAGTAGTAAAAATATACTGGAGAAGTCTTCCGATAATAGGAGATAATCGTATTTTTGTCGAGATTCAACATCATAGAGTTCTAGGAACACCACTATTCGTAGATCGTCTTGGACAATCAATGCGTTCTGTAATTAAGAGATCTTGTAGAACAAGATGAAGTAATCTGCAAAGACTGGATGACCACATCACAGGCCTTCAATATCATTGATGTACAGATTGAATAAAAGAGGTCCAAGGTGGGAACCTTGAACACCAGACGTTGCGAAGAACTCTCTAGACGAGACTAATTTGTAGCAGACCCACAGAACCCTGTAGGCAAGAGATAAACCAGCATATAATTTCACGACATAATCATATGCTCTAAGCTTGGCAATGAGTAGGCGATGGGAGGCACTGTCGAATGCTTTTATAAAATCAAGCTCAACAGCATCCATTTGATATCTCTCAGCCAATGTGTCAAAGATAAGTCTCGAAAAGTGCAAAGTTGGTTGCTGGGGATCTACCAAATGTAAAACCATGTTAGCCATCAGAAATGATTAGACTGCAGCTGAACCGGATTTCTCCGAGGACAAGCTTCTCAAAAACTTTGGCAAGGATTGATAAGGTTGTTATGGGACTGTATATGGTTACTAGTTTGGTTGGGTCTTTCTGTAGGTACGATATAAGTTACCTTGCAGATGTCGGAAAAAATGCCAGCTGTTAGAGATCTTTTAAATAACGTGGTGATTGGAGATTCAAGCAAATCACAATGCTTAATGACGAGAGGTGGGATAAAGTCAGAAGCAGATTCACTGGAAATTTTGCAGAGCGCTCTGAACATCACTTAATGCGAGGGAGAACGATGAAAATGAATCAGTGAAGGGATGTTCGCTAAGGTTGGTAGGTTCCATCATCCTTAGTCAACACAAGAGAAGTGGTCCACAAACATTTTTGTTATTGAAGCTTCATCTGACGATAACAAATTACTGTGTGAAACTGATTGGGTGTACGAATCAGAGCCATGCACAGACTTTACTTAGGTCCAAAACACATTAGGGTGAAAGGGAATGGAACATTGTGTACTGTTAACATTGCTTAAAACATGATTTTGAGAGTTCATTGCATTCAAAAGGAGTCGTAGAAAATCTAAAATATAGCATAGGATCTAGGGTCTCTTTATACTGTCGATGGAGGATTTTCTTCCTTATAGTAAGCCCCTTCAGTTCATAAAAAAACAAATAGGAAATCTTGATGAGCTTGACTTCCTAGTAGGTGAGTGCCTTACATCCCCATCACTGAGTTTTTATGAATAAGTCGAAAGAGGAGTTGACATCTGCACAAGAAATTAGGTCTTGAAAATTAGTCGACGACTCATTCCATACATGCACTTTCGGACGTTGGGATCATAATTCTGACTAGAATTGAACTTAGCAGGTAGAGATATTGCTAGAAACAGCTGGATGATGAATATCTTCACGTAGCAGTGGGTCGAGATCTCTCAAAACTGTTATCTGTAATGCACAAGAGAATATCACGTCCAATATTATTCCATTCTGACTAGGTAAGTCGTTAATCTGTTGGAGCTGAAACATTTGAGACATACTTAAAATTACCCGAGCTTGGGATCAAGATGCACATATTGGTGACGATTTCCAATCGATCTCGGAGATTATAATCGCACAACAAAAATATTTGATGGAACACATGGGATGACAGAACATCTTCAAGACATGACACAAATTGTGAGTTAACCTCAACTGGAGGTATACAAGTACCTGCGATGAGCAATTTTGAGCCATCCCTCAAAATGAGGGACAGGAAGATAGTTTCATAGCCCGATTGGGAGCTTAATTGGAAAGAATGAAACTGATTTGATACAGCTACAAATGCACCTCCACTAACCTTGCTACTTGTATGGCCGTCTCGGTCCATCATATAGACATCATAGTTTACAAATCTAAGTTCACTAGTTGAAATAGAAGAAATCAAATTTGTCTCAGTTTAGATGATAACATTACTGGTGCATGAAGATGTAGACATTTTAAATCGTAAAGGTTGGATCTAAGTCCATTAACGTTTTGACACAAAACATGGATGTTGACTAAATGGTTGTCGGATGGTTAAATGGATTAGTGTTATTCAGTTTTTTGTCTTCACAATTTTAGGAGTTCCATTGATGATCTTTATAGTCTGATGAGTCTCGCCATCCTTCGTGCGTGCATCTGGAGTATATCGGATCTCCTTAAGATAATTCCGTTCGGAAGGTGTTCTGTCACGTGACGATGTAACTTGTGAAAGAGAATCATCCACTTTGGCAAGACCATCTTGTGAGAAGTTCTTAAAAATTCAATGGTCAGACTAGGGCTAGGCAGAATTACTTTTATAGGTCTGAATGAGCGGTCAGTCTTCTTTCGCAAGTGGTAAAAATCAAAGTTAGACACTAACGTTCCTGTAGATTTTAAGATTTTTTTCCAGGAGACCGTGGTCGTGAGCTTTCTTTTCAACCGAGGTAGAGGAAGCATGTCGTGAAAAATAACATTAGACTGTCTTGAAATGCGATCAATCAATTCATAATATACATTATCAATCGGAACGATGTTATGAGCAGTCTTGATGTTAACTAACTCATTTTTCAAAGCGATGACAAAGTAAACGAGGTAGAACAAATTGATAACCTCTACCTTTATTTCATCAATGTTATCAGACAAGTTTTTAAGTCGAAACGTGTGGCTAGGATATCATTTTTTTAAATATTGTCTCAAGAATAGTTACAACTTGGCGTGCCCTGTCTTTATCTGTTTTGCAATTGATCCGTTTACAGCATCATTTCTTAGTTTCATCATCAGCACAACGTCAACATTCCGCAGGTGGCATTGAGATGCATCCAGCATGAATCAACGGTTACAGAGATTACATTCTGTAATCTCTGAGGTCAAGTCAGGAATCATGTAGCACATGCAAACAGAAGCGTCCATGTGAGTGAGGCAAGCAGGAAGACGATAATGATAGAAAAACTATCTGCAGATACTAAAGCATCTCATTAATAGCAGCTTCTAAGATTGGGGTTATAAACATCGCCGTAATTTCCATCAATATTCCATATATCTTTCAGAAATCAGTTGTTCACACTCACAGAAAGCAGCACTTCGAAAACTTTTAAAATGCAACTTATGAAAACATCTCTGGAATTATAATTTAAAACAAAAAAAGTTGAAGAAATGTTCACATTACGTCATCTCAGTTTTACCATTTCCTCATCTCAGTTTAATCTCACTAGATAAAAGAAACATGAAAAACAGCAAATTTTGAACTTCCAGGGCTTATTTTAAAAAATTGACCACCTCTACGATTCTTCAAAGGAAGTAGAAGGTATTAGATTTTAGAATTTTACACGATAAGACAATACCCTACTTTCTAAAAAATGTTCGACTCTTATCATCGGGTCGATTCGTCATTGCCTGATCTGATAGACAGATTATTCTGTGATGGGCTCTCGTATGAAACGCGTTTCATCAGTGTGCATTGTACCTTTTTCATTCAATATAGTGTCAGAATAATGCTTACCGAACGTACTAGATGGTGTTCTGAGAATCCCCATGTGATAACTAGATCATATTCCTTTTGAAGGGACATGCCAGTGATTGTTGCGTGGCTGGTGTTCAAACTGAAGTTAGCATTGTCTTGAGCAAACCTTTCAACGCAATGATTAATTAGTATACAAATAATACCAAGAGTGTAATAGATGTCACGCATTTAAAAATAACACTAGCTGAATGAATGCGGTGTAGCACGGGAACACGAATTGGTTCTACAGTAAATTGCAACACTTTTTCAATTTTTTATTTAACTCCTGTTGAACTTTGGCCAGAGTACTGTACACATTCGTAGTAAAAATCAAACGCTTTCACTATACGTCCTATTCTCTTCACCCTTCCAAAGCTATAGCCTTAGGGAAGAAGAATGACTGTAAAGAAGACGAGCAGAATTTGACATCATCGCCAGAGACTACCGACAATTCACAGCTACCGACTATGGTATTGGAGGTTGAGATCATTTTGCAATTTCCTGTAACAATTTTTTATAACAGTCTTCATATGCCGGCTTGCAATTTTTTTCCATTCAGCTATATATTCTATACAAATAAACGGTATGCAACGTTAGTGCCATCTAGTGAGGGATGAAATGCCGCCTAGTTACTCCTATTCGCATCGGTGCCGAAATTGAAAAAGAAATGGGAAATTAGAAAATTGCACTTTACGATCCATGACCTTCTGTAGCTTCATTTATCGCAACGAAGTAAATTTAGACCTCTCCTACGCGTACCCCTTGTACCTCCAGTGCCTCCTTAAAATATATCCTGCCAAAATCTCTTTACCTCGTGGAATATTAGAGGTATTTAACTCCTATTCCGTTACGGGCATCATTGTCAGATCATAACCTTTACCACCATCTCCAATGTCCTCTTCAACAAATCCCTTCTACTTGCATATAAACAACCCCCTAATTTCCGTAAATTATTAAATAAAAGAAAAGAATTCAGCCACGCCCCTCTGACCCTCTCTCCTGGAACAAAACAGTGCGAAAAATCCAGATGGTAAACTGTCATTTTATTGATTCACGTTATTTATCCTGCACACCAACAAAATATATATAAATGCACATCTAGAAACTGCATTTATTTTAGAACATACACTTTGTACAAGTTTCTATGTTGGAGAGAAATACTACTCTCATTATCAGAATGAAAAATCATAGTTTTATACGTTAATCCGTTTCTTCTATACCCTCTCTCATCAAATTTCATGACAACAAAAACATGAAATATCACTGTAAAGTTAAGATGGTAGAAACTCTAAAAGTTGCGTATCGATAGAAGTAGCATACGAGAATTCGATTACATCTGGTCCCTAGGGGTCTCCACCAATATCGGAATAAATAAACGGCAATATTGTTCAGAATTAAAAATACATATTTTCCACCAATACACGCTTATCTTTCCATTATTTCCAACGATCAATACACGCTTATCTTTCCATTATTTCCAACGATCAAAGCCCTAAAGCCCCACAAAAAAAACCAACGATCAACGAAAATCAACCATAGGAGAATCGCTTTAGTGTCTCCGTGATTGATGAAGGCGAAACCTCGAAACTGTTCTTCCGATAGTGTGTGTCTTTTATATATTTCTTTACATCATTAAAATGAAAAAATGTATTAAATAAATAATATACTAAAAATTATATGTAACAATAGGTAGTTATAATAATAGTCACGTAGCGCAATTAGTTATTACTTCCTATGCTTATGTCGTCATTGATTTGATAGTTGGAAGGTGAGTTTGCAGCGTCCTATCTTTTAGCATAATGGAAGCAACCTATCGATGTATCATGGTTTCTAATTTTTCAATTTCCATCAAGATATACGCATCGATTATAAACTTCAAAATTACTACAAAGAACGAGACGAAGCCCGGGTTGCGTCTACAGGAACTAAGAGGGTAAAACCTGCTAAAGCATTGTAAGTGGTACGACGTTTTGGTACTCTTGTGTACGAGTTCGGTAATCACAATACTCTGGCTTATGGGTAGTGAGCGTTCCAATAGTAAAGTTCGATGGATATGCCCGACGTCCTATATATAATGAAAGATAGTGATACATGGGAACGACACGACGGAATTATTCAGTTGTTCTGGTTGTATCTTTAACAAAAAGCGTCCTTCGAGCCTCCTCATATCATGTAGAATTCAAAATTGCCCTAGAATCAATTTTAAATGCAATGGGGATGCTACTTTTGCTTGGCGGGAGCAATGTATGACAATTGGCTTCGGTGCTTCGTCTTACTTTGTAATGGGGTGTTTTGTTGTTCCGAAAAGCACAGGGCCATTTGCGATGAGTATAGACTCCCAAGGGCAGCATTCAAAATGAATGTCTCGCGCAAGACATTTGTTGTAGAGATTTACATCTTGCACTACTGTGTATCCATGTCCTATGCGTTCTGCATGGTATTTCTCGACTGCCTGCGGGAACAAACAAATTCACATCATTGGATGGAAATTCTGGGAAAGGAGAACCTCTCCACATAATAAATAATTCTTTAAATTTACCTCTCTGTGCGTTATCTTGCTTTTCATATGTTAGACAAACACATCCCACTAATTCATGTGTTAAAGCTTCGAGCATAGTGAACTTACAAATATATTTTTGCAATCTTAATACTCTCCTAAGAAATTATTCTTTTGAATATGAATGAAAAGCTTACCCCAGGCAAATTAAAACTGTCAAAATTTGCAGATTGACTTCGTGTTACCAGGAGTCCAGATGCATTGTCTCATATTCGAATGCATCAGCATTATTTTCGTTGACAGTAGCAATGATCTGTGCATATATAATGAATATTGTATATGCACAGTAATATCCATGAAAAAGGATGTTTGCAAAGATATTTCTATTCCTTTCTGTAGTAAACTTGGCGATACAGGGAACTACGAGCCATTTTAGGAAATTTGTTGTTACATACACGATACACCATGTTAGGTCCTCCCAGGAATCCTGCATGCACAGTGCGATGCAAACCTTCGATGCGTGCCTTGTTGAAAACTTTCATCCCCTCATGATGCAAAGGGACTTCATCTGAAACGAAACCAGGTTTTGAACAGTAATAAAATGACTATTCTTACGCTGAAATTACCATTAATTATCTATCCCTAAATCCTCTGGAGTAACAATAGAGTCGATACCCTGTCGCCACTGTCTATCCGAGCGTCTATTAACTATGTAAGTTGCCATGATAAATATCAAAAACAACTTTTCTCCCCTAGAGCATCAGTCCTCACACCACACTATTAGTCGTGCCTGTTATTTATCCCTGTTGACCGCTCCGGTCGCCACATCAATGGAAAAATCGCAAATCGTATCTTTAGGTGTGAAATTTTGTATGAGTATACACTTCTAGGTATTAAATTTAGTGAAATAATGTTCAGTTTCTCAGACAAGTTCATATAACCGTGGCACACTTGACGTGGAATCACCTATGTAAATGACCATTATAATATAGCATTAAACCACCTCTATTATTTTGACTTGTTGCATCGATTTCAACCTGGACGTAATCGGTTCTGTTAGCTTTCAGGATGGACGCTAATATTATCTAGCGTTCCTTGAATTATGGTGGAATTTTGTAATTACTTATTTATTGTAATGTTGACTGAAATAATCAATAATCATACAAAATTTGACTTACTTTCACACATGTCCTTTTATTCTTGTTTGAATTACAGGGCGTCCACGAAACCTCGTCATCTAACTCTGTTCTTTGACGTGGAACCATAAAAATAACTTTTTATGCATTGTACCTTCAGTGATCGCAGTTGTTAATTTCAATTACAATATTTCAAATTAATATTAAAAATTATTTAGTGAAATGGAGTTCTTTCACGCAGAGAAGATGATCACAAATATTCTTACGAGTTTGGAGAATAGACTTAAAATCGTATCACCGACAGTCTCCATTGCAAGGATATGAAGTACGAGATCTTCCACTAATGACCGTAGACTTCTAGTGACTCTTAAGAAGAATATATTGAGCTGGTATTACTTTCCATTAACCTAAAAGTTTAGAGCAACTCGCTACTAAACTCGACATCGTGTTTTAAGTCACATTAAGAAACGTTCAGTCGATTGGTTTATGCCTAATGGGTGCCTGAAAAGATATATTCCGCTACGTCTGAAGAAGATTAAATTAAATGTTATTTTTTAATTACTTGGTCTCTTAGAGGATTCAGTGGCAATTTTTGACTACGAAATACGGATGCATCATTTATGTCAAAGAATAATGGGGCAACTACTGGATGCTACGTATTTCTCGGAAAAATACATTAAAATGAGGACCCTCGGCTGGTATGATTTTGATTGGTACAACGCCTTGTGGAATACCAGCTTCAAATCTTATGTTTGCAGGAAGGTATGATGTAGACTGACTTCTCCATATCGATACATCTGGGTCACAGCCCAAATCATGCCTGAGACGAGAACAAAGTCATGGTTGGAGTAGAATTTGCAACCAATCAAACCTTTGTTGTGTTGCGTAGGTATATCAGCCCAAACGATTGATTGATATAGTGATATATAGATTAATGAATAAGTTAGGCCATATTTCTGGAAAATGAATCTTTTAGTGTTTATTCTGTATGTTAAGTGAGGTAAAACAAATGCCGGTTGTGAACATATCGTGTCGTATATATTACCTAACATCTTTCGTAGTTTTTCATAAAACATATAATTCACAAATGTCAGTTTTCCTCATACCGTTTTAAATTACGAGCCATATTTAAATTATGAAAATATTTTGCCATCAGATAGCAATGTAGATATGCTTGTCGTATAGGCTGCGTGACATCTGGTAGGCACGCAGTCACTCAGAGGCAGCCAGTGCGCATTGGCGATTGAGTTGCATGAGTGTACACACGAGAACAGCGTGCAGTTGTGCTTGTGGGCCAAAAGACTGTCCACACAAGTGCATCGCGAAATGTATCCCGTGCATAGAAACAAATGTTTCTCACGGCAAGCATTGGATCCAGAAGTTTAACAAGGGAAGGTAAAGCATCAGAGATGGGGAGCGTCCTGGTCGTCCTGTGGAGGTGTCAACTGCAGTCACAGTGCAGCGTGTAAAACAAATCATTCGTAATGACCGGTGTGGTCTGTTTGGGTCCCTAAAAATCATTTGGGTAGCCGTCTTTTTGAAACTGATGCCGAAATCCAAGAGGTTACTCATTGGCTGCGACAGCAACCAAAAGACTTCTTTGTCACGGACATTCAAGGACTTATAACGAGATTGGATGAGTCTCTGAATGTACAGGGTGGTGATGTCGAAAAGTGAAATAAATGTCACGAGGTTACTTTGATTATTATTGTCTCTATCCAGCTTTGCTACTTATTTATTGACTTACCTACGTAGTAGTAGAAACCATGTTAAGTTGTATTTCTTTCTAATAAAATAAGATTTTTTAAATTCAGGTTTACTGTCATCTGGCTCTGAACACGTGTGCAAAATATTAACGCATATTTCAGATCATAGAAAAGCTTAATGCAATAAAGCGAATTATAATGGCACTTTTGACATTACATGTCAAAAATTACACATTTTTATCCTTTCATGTAACATAAAAGTAATTGAAACAATATTTTTGAGCTAGTTCTTCTGTTACAAAACTTTTACCATTCGACCATTAAAAAACAATATAATAAATTATATTTTATTGATTCAATTAGGCTATTTTTGAAGTTAAATTTCATTCGATTTTTAAGACCTATTGACGCAAAGTGTATTCTTGTCGCAGAATGACCGTAAACGAAGAACAATATGGATGAACGACCTACCTGACGCAGCTCTAACCTATTGTTTCCAGTACGATAATTGGGTAATTGATACTCGGACGAGTTTATAATCACACGTTGATTTGAATGGAACTAATTATTATTGATTGTTATGGAGAAATGCAAACATATCCGCAAAATAAGCAACTGACAGGTCCTGTGAGTAGGCACGAACACTCTTGTTAAATGCATGAGCTCGCAACCTCGGACAGATGGAAGGTTAACTATGCTCTTTCACCAGCCGCTGTCCTGTCTGTCTTCCAGCCCGGGCGAAACGTTCCAAACAGTACGCTCGAAATCGAACTTGACAGCTGTGAAATCACCCAGCGCTTTGAGTAAATCAAACTTAGGACTAACATGGTGGTGGCCACGGGTTACATCGTGTCATGTGCGAAAGTAGTATCTTAGTTCATGAAGCAAACGGACAATATTTTCTTATTTAATTATGTTCTCTTGAATGCAATTTTTTTAGTTAATGACAGCTTTTTGGATTTCTCACCTTTTTGCCTCACGCCACTGACATATTCTAATACATGTGTTTTTAATTTATCATGAGAGACTTTTTTTTTACTCTTAATTTATTGTGTGCGCTAAAGGTCTTTGGAAGATTGACTTACCACATTCTTGGAAATCCTGCAGGTAGGGAACATGGTAGTCTATGCCCACTACGCCGTGCTCTCGGGAATCTTGGCAAAGGTTAAATATATCTGTGGCAATACTGTTGTTTGTGGAGATACAAAGGATCGAGCGCACTGTGATCCCGAATTCCACTTCCGCCATGTTGAAACCTCGCGTCACAGCCCCCACAACATCGCGAAGCTCTGCAAAACGTCGAACCATGCTTATGCAGTTTTATTTCTCATTCTGTATAAATAAGACCGAATGAAATAAGTTCCTGATACAGAGGTAGAGACTAGTGAGTTATCAGTCCAAAATTATCAGAAGTTCTCCAGTTTCTTTTACTTATTATAGCAATTCTATATGGCTGTTCTGTCCACCACAGCCGTTTGTATGGAAATGAAATTACCTACAGACTTTGACACCAGAGTACAGTTGTAAAGTAGTTTTAACATGTTCGGTGTGAAAAATTATGTTGGAAACGTTGGAGATAAGTGTATTTGCAACTCAAAATTCTTTCGTAGAAGATATACAATCTGAGAGTATGGTTTCGTCCCTTATCTAAGAGTCTGGTTTTCTTCCGATTAGAAAGAAAACTTTGACTGCTTGATTGATTATTTAACCTTCTCGACTATTTTTTCTTACATATAAAATACAAAATAAAACACAAGATAACAATTGTTGCTGCAATAAAAAATAAATAAAATACAAACCAAACTTATAAATATTATTTTTCTCTTTATCACACCTACTTATCCATTAAATTTTGATTTCAGGTCTAATACTTACCTGATATAATTACTTATTTACCTTATACCTAATGTTAAAAACAATGCCTTGCACTTTCGACTGAAGGTTCAACTTCAGCCCTTCATGATTTCGCTGACGGATCCCGGGTACTTTGAGATAAAATGTTTGTTTTATTTCTGTAATTCAACTAAGTGAAAGTAAAAGTTTTGCACGTACTTAATTTGATAGCCATTCCCGTAACATTCCTGCGTGCTGTGAAGATATCAGGGGAATAGCGCACCTCGAAGTAGAGGACTCCTTCCTGCGCCTTGTCTTCACACAGCTCGAATGCTACGCGCTCCATGGCGGAAAGGTCGCCTCTGAGCAATAAGCCACGCGAGAAGTTTTATATGGATGACATGGCAATCATGAAGATTAATTAATCGTAAATAAATAAATATTTTCAAAAAATTGTAAATATCTACCTGGAGGTTTGCACTTTTAAAGCAAACATGGGAGAATCCCAACTGTTCGGATCAAATTAACACAAAGAAAACCGGAGAAATAAGCGGGTCGGTATGGAACTAAAGAGAAAAAGAATTTGCCCAACAATTTCCACAAACTTCCCAAGACATTTGTATGCCAATAGAATACGTTCAGAAAATCTTACATCTTCTAATTTTGATTCCTCTTCGTAAAATTTCTCAATTCATACTTACAGTGAAGGAAGCCTATGATAAAAAATTTCTTCTCCACAATTATCTAAAAGTTTTGGTTTGGGGGTATAGTTTATCCGGCCAGCAATATTCCCATTCTGTAATTATATTTGGAGATACATCCTACGGATTATTTTATCGAACAGTTATTCCCTAATTCAGCACTGTTATTAAATAATATAATTAACCCTTATAATTAAACAACAGTACAATAAGATTTGAAAATCAAAATGGCCTTATAGAATATAGCCGATGTATTCGGATTATATGTGTATGTGGAATAATCTTTGCAACTATGTCTGTGATGATTTTATAATAGCAGGTTTTGCGAGTTATTGAACATGTATTGACTTCAGTTTCAAAAGATGGACAGTTAGCCAATCAACTGGTAGGGACTTACTATCTCTCACATAAAAAAGCAATTTCTGTCAATTTATCCACTATACAGGTATGAAGATAAATAGACCTTCATGTCCACAGGTATACGAATCAGTATGCTGGAGAATCTTAGAAGTGAATGATACAAAAATTTTGGTGATAGAAATTGCTTCATGAATAAGCAAGATTTGTTTCAATAAAATTTGAATGGTATTTTCTACATTATATCATAAAGTCATGATACAACATTACCATCTATAAATATTATAACATCTGCGGTTTATCACAAATAATATATTACTTGTAATTAATATTTTATTTTTATAACTGATTTTATTCTGGTTACCGGTTTCTTCCGTTAACCGGAAATGGTACTGAATCAAAAAAGTTAAGAAAACTAAACATTCCTAAAAATTTAACTTAAAAAAATACAATAACACCTACTATCAGCGAAGATATTATGTACACTCGAGTTTACGTCATTACGTCTCAAAGGATTCAATTGTAATAAAACAGCAGTCCCATTAAAGCAAAACTTTCTTCAAATTTTACGTAGCGGTGCATAATGTTTTTTATGCCAACGCAAATTTTGTCTGTGTGAGTAGTTTATGTAGATATTGAAGGAAATGTTACTAATACTAATAATTAAAGGTACTTAATGATTCTCTTACTGAGTACCTGCAGTATATAAAAAAGTAACGCGTGTACATTGTTATAAAAGCACATTGTTATAAAACCTTGAATACAAAATTTATGCAATGGGATAATTGACTCCTATACATGTGTTATAACTTCTTTTACTGTAGTCGATAATGATATTCTTTAACAGTAACGAACAGCGCTGTCCAACTGGGGCCAGTGAAACGTTTTTTTAAGGCACGCGAGTCATAGTGTACTTTACAAACTATGTTTCACCAAACATTGGGGGTACAACTTTGTGTTATAAATCTACGCTACCTGAATTAATATTTGACGTGGCATGACCGGTGAGAGAAAACTGTAAATTGTGTCGGTATTACCACGTCATACATTACAATATGACAACATTTTATTATAATATTAAATATATTTAAAAAAATTAAAAATAAAGAAATATACTATTTAACTTTTCAAGCTTGAAATAATATAAATTAGTTGATGCGAATCAAAATATCACGTTGCAAATAAATAAATATGACCCAATAGTTTTATTCGTCGGGCAACATTTTGGGAAACCCCATTCCGTGTTGACCCGACCGATCGAAAGTGAATAGAAAATGTCCCGCAGGCTTAGTTAAGTTGGAGAGCGCTAGTATAGAACATTTATGGTCCTGATAGAACAAATGTATTTGTACCTAATGTTACTTGTTATGAACACACGTGTTTTACGTTATTAAGAGCAGTACACTCTGGTATAAACGGTAGGTCTCGTTTAAAAATTCATTTCGAAATACCTACGCAATCGCTGACAAATAAAGAACAGCTTTATCGGAGTATTTGTACACGTCCACTGGGTCATTTATTCTCATGGATTTTTGTATTGCTTTTACAGATCCATCACCAGGCATCTTGAGCCTCTTTTCTCTGTAACATAAATAGTGTAATTTCTATCAGTCACAGTTTCTATTTGGCAAAGGATAAATAAACATATTTTGTCTCAGTCGTACACGCATTCGTTTTGTGAGTATAGGCACTGTATACATACAAAATAAGACCTCTTTCGCACAACGTATGTGACTTGAAATTCCAGAACGTGAAATACACGAGATCTAGACAGAAGTAGTTGGAGAGTACAATTTTATTCTCCCACTCACAATCAGATATGTCGCGAGAGAGAAGTCGGATAAATCGAATCTACTTTCTGTTTGGTTGCGGGAATTCACGCCCTTGAGCCCCTGATATGGAGGGATATTGTGTCTATGCTTGCAGATCAATACCGTATCTGTATAGTATTGTTCCGGATATAATCCGGATCATTCACCCATTTCTTTGTTCTAAACGGTCAGTCAATTTAATCTCTGCCAATTCAAATCTATCCCTTCATGACTTTCCTGCGAAGTTTCTTCGAGTCTGTTACAAGTTTCACTTCCTTATAGCAAACTTGTTAACCTTTCCGATCCTCCGTACATCCTTTCATCAGTCGCCTTATCTTTCCGTACTTCCCGAATTCAATCCATTTACCCAAATATTTACATGTTCATCCATTTATTGTTCATATTTCTACCTGTTTATCTAAACTTCCACATATTTCTCTATTCAGTCACCTCTCCACAGTTTCATTCATTTATAAATATTTCCTCTCTAATACCTCATTCCAGAAATGAAATGCAATCTCACTTCATGAGTTCCCAGAGGGTGGCCGGCCGTATAGAGCCGAGCAAATGTACGTGCAGTTCAACGCGGGTACCGCGTGGAGTCGGCAATGGACGGCGCGACGGATAGAGTGGTATGACATTAGTAGACTCATGTGATTGCCCTCCTTGTTGAGAATATGTGGAAGAAGAGGTCGAGAAGCGCTGGAATCTTAGTTGAGAGGCCCCACGATGTGTCATGCTGAGTACCAATGAATCGTGTTGCGTTTCCATGTCCCAGTCGAATGATGACTCGTGCTCTTCATTCCTCCTGAACACGAGATTGGTAAAGGAATTTAAACTTTATACTCACAAAAAAAGAAAAAAGAGACGGATTATCCTGCTGGTAGTCGAGCGAATATGAACAAAGAACATGATGTGCAGTCATGAAACACTTTCCACTACCCTCCTCAGCTTCAGGTATACGACTGACGATATTTATTTCCAGCTCTTCGAGCATTACAAGCATTTGTGTCTCTCTGAATTTAGTTAAACCTTCTCGGAATTAGTCGAAATTCGTGACTACGTGTAGACATCCTCCTTCAGACCACCATCGTTTCGACTTTTATTAAGTTATCTTCAGGTCTCTCTACAACCATAATTCAATCTCCTCCTCCGTCTACCATATTACTACAACAACTTATCCCACAACATTATGCTATAGTGTGAACCCTGAAGATGACTTAATACAAGTCAAATCGTTGGAGATCTGAAGAAGGATGTATTTATTATTACCTAATCTCAAGATATCATATACTTATTTCTCGGAATTAATTTGACTAGTGTAAACAGGAGCACTTACCAATCCCAGGCGATTGAATTTCGCCCAGAGGACTGTATCGAACTCCGTCTTTCTGACTGTGGATATTCAGTTTTCATGATACTTTTCGTTGTCTTAGAGTTGTTAATGCTTATTTCTTGATTTTGCTGTTCAGAAGTTGAAGGGATTGGTACTGGTTCGCAAAAAATTTTAAAACATAAGTTATAATTAACACATTGCATGTCAAATGTTTAAAAAATGAATTTCATCTAGGATTGAGAAAATATAGCATTGATCTATTTATCAATAACACATATTTTTTCCTATACATCTTTAAGAAATGCTAAAAAAATCATATAATTTTTTAACAATTGGATATGTGTACAAATATACATTTTCTCTCCATACATAGTTTTAGAGTGTTTATTAAGTATTATTTGCATGCGTGCGGATAATTTGAGTAACTTTGAAGTCCCATTATAAAGATATATTTCTAAATGAAACTAAAAATACAATTCTATTCGAATCATCGTGATATAAGGCCATTAAATCCATATCGAATCATTAACATCTGTGAATATCTTGAAAATTTGTCACTGGTGCAGGTTTTTATTCCATGTCTCTGATTTTGTGAACTGAATTACTTCTGTATTTGTTGTTAATTTAATAGTTTTATATCAAAGATATCTCGAGAAAACATTTATGGACTACTTTATGTAAAATAATAAAGCTGTAAAAGTAAAAAATGTAATACATATAAAGTATTGTAATACATACAAGAGTTTTAAAAACTCACGCAAGAAATAAACATCTTCTATCTCTTCGTCCCAGGAAGAATTTACGAAATTGCGGGCAGAATATAAAATGCTACTTCGCTACATCGGATAACTGACCTCAGTTGTCTACAAAACTCTTAAAGTCATTTAAAATGAAAAAAATTAATTTCTGGGAGTCAATTAATTATTATTATTATGACTTTTTGCACTTCTCAGCCAGCTGGCTGGGAAACATTCACCTATCCCTGTTGTCAGTGGGATTAGGCTCTGAGGGGGGAAAGGACGGAGATAATCTCAAGTCCTCGGCCCTATTCATTGAGGGTTTTTCTGATAGTGTGGCAGGTATCCAGGATGACTGACTTTTGGATTAGGGATATGGAATCAGGAATTTTGAGGAGTTTCATGTTTCTTAGCGTGTTATTTGGTACCAGTCCAGTCGTTGTTATCACAATGGGCAAGATCTGTACTTTTTTTACTTTCCACAGCCTCTTGATTTCAAATGCGAGTTCACCATATTTTGCAATCTTGGTTTGATACGCTGTCTGTAAATTGTGGGATAGTGGGATAGAAATGTCAATAAGAAAAACTTCTTCTTTTTGCTTGAAGTGAAGGGTGATATCCGGTCTATTAGCAGAAACTATGTGGTCTGTTCTAATTTCACGGTCCCAGTAGATTTTAACATTAGCATTCTCAAGAACTGGTGGGGGGGGGGGTCGTATTGGTAATATGGGATGTTAATATGATCGTTTATTCCAAGGTTGGGGAGAAGGGCTTTGAAGACGATTCTTCCAACATTGTTATGACTTTATATTATTATTATTATTATTTTATTTCATGAATACACCTCAGCTTCTGCTGGTATAAATAAGGTACGGATACAAATCAAGCACACTTATTTACTCTTGGCTAAAGAATTTACGCACTATTCGTGACGTATTCAAAATAGCTGACTTCTGGAGAAAAATATGTACACTTCTCTTCTTATACCGAGGATCTTGACACTCTCATGTAGGGCTTTAGGGATCACACCAGTTGTCGACAACGCAATTGGTACAACATATACCTTACTAAGCTTCCACATCTTTTGAATTTCATCACTCAAATCAGCATATTTCCGTTTCTTCTCAGCTATGGTGTTTTGGATGTCGTGCGTATTAGGTACCGCTATGTCAATGAGATATGCAATTTTCAATTCCTTATCGCGCAGAACAATATCAGGTCTGTTATTGGGGATACATCTGTCAGTTATAATTGACCTGTCATAGTATAAAGATACCTTGTTGGAATCTAACACAGAGGTTACTTCATATTTATAATAAGGCGTTTTATCCTTCAGAAGTTTCGAATTTAACGCTATTTCTTGGTGGATAATAGCTACAATTTGATCATGACGATGTAAATACTATGATTGACACAGGGTACTACAAGCGGACATAATATGCTGGATGGTTTCTGCTTTATCATTACATTTCCTGCATGTCGTCTTTCACACTAGGGTTCTTAATAATGTGTTTCAGGTAATTCTTGGTGTTAATAACTTGATCTTGGATGGCTATAAAGAAACCTTCAGTCTCAGGAAAGAGATCCCCACATCTCAACCATGCGTTCGACGCTTCTTTGTCGACATATGTTTGGTCAAGGTCATGAGGGTGCTTTCCATGAAGAGCCATGCTTCGCCATCGATTATGTTTTTCATTTCTGCTTTGGATATGGCTGTCCACATTATTTTGAGAAGGTTCAATTGATGACAGGTTTAAAGGCGTCAGTTTAAGATCTGCTTGACTTACACTTCAGTGCAGAGTTGACACTAGTTTCTTAAGGTGGAAATAATCTCTCAACTTCTGGACCTGCCTGTTATGTAGATTTTTAATATCGATTAACCCTCTTCCACCTTCTGCTCTTGGTATTGTTAACCTAAGTGTACTTGCCTTCGGGTGGTGCTTCCTGAATTTTGTCAATTCAACTCTTGTTTTTCTCATGATATTTTCCAGATCAGTATCTGACCATGATATGATACCAAATGAATATGTCAAAACAGGCACTGCAAATGTGTTGATTCCTTTAAATATATGTTTACTATTTAAGTCTGTTTGACATATTTTCCTCACTCTTAATAAGTACTATTTGGTAAGTGAATCTTTCGCTTTTGTATGATTTATTTTCTTCCCTTGAAAGTATCCAAGGTATTTATAAAAGTCACCCTCGTCCACTGCTTTCATAGATTCACCCTGGTTAGTCTCAAATCCTATAAGTTCATATTTCCCTCTAGTAATATTGATGACTCTGCATTTGTCCAGACCAAATGTCATGTTGCTGTCACTCGAGAACTGTTCAACTTCTCTAATCAATTCTTTAAGCAGGTTATGTGATACAGCATAAAGCTTAAGATCATCCATATATAGGTGTGATACAACATGTTCCGTCCCATTTGATTTTAGGCAATATCCAATTCCTTTTCGTTTCAATACATTAGAAAGAGGATTCAGGGCCAAACAGAACCATAAAGGACTAAGTGCATCGCCCTGGAATATTCTTCTGTTTATTTTAATCCCTGGTGTAGTAATTGTCTGCTCGTCCGTCACCAGGTGAATATCAGTTCTCCAACATTGCATCAGATGTCTTAAAAATTTAACAAGAATCAGGTGCACTTTATAGATATCAAGCACTTTAATCAGCCACGTATGCGGGACAGAGTCATATGCCTTTTGATAATCTATGTAGCAGCAGGATATTTTCTGGTTTTTCCTACTGACTTGGTTTAGGACAGAGTCTATTAGCAATTGCTCCTTACATCCTTTAGCTCCCTTGCGGCATCCTTTTTGCTTTTCTGTCATGATATTTTGGCTTTCAACATGCAAGTTAAGTATCTGTGTGATACAAGATGTTATGATTTTGTACATGGTCTGAAGGCATGTGATACGTCTATACTTTGAGGGATCTTTTGTCAACTTTCCTTTTGGTATCAAATAGGTTTTCCCCTGCGTTAAAAATTTTGGTACTGTTTCAGGACTAGTAAAAAACTCATTTATATAGAATGCTAATTTACTATGAACACTAGTGAACTTCTTATACCAAAAATTGTGTATATTGTCACTTCGTGGACTTTTCCAATTATGTGTATTGTCAATAACCTTCTTCAAATTTTCAGCTGTAATCACAGGTTCCTGCATGTCTCTTATCATGCTAGTAGCTTTTTCTTCCTCTTTTATCCATTTTGCTTCTTGATTATACTCTTTTCCGTTGGACCATATATCTGACCAAAATTCTGTTATATAATCTCTGCTTGGTGTTTCTTTGCTATCTCCATCATCTTTTTCTTTACTTAGTTTTGCCTCCAGTTTCCTGTAAAACTATTTCTCGTTATTGTTAAATTGATTATTTTGCTGTTTCCTTCTATCACATTGTGAATATCTCCTCAATCTTGCACTCCATGCTGCCAGTTTTTGCTGTAGAGTATCAATAATACTAGTTATATCGTGGTTAGGGCAGTCGCGCTCAGTACGTGTTTTATATATCTTCAGGATGGTTGTGACTTTACGCCTAAGCTTCTTGCTAGGTTTGCCCTTGCTGAATTCTAGAAGCCTAGCAATTTCTGTCCTTTTCGTTTCAATTTTCCTACTCAGTCTTCTCTTCCACTTGGATACATTTTCCCGGTGGTGTCTATCACTTTGTTTGTTGGGGTCCACTATCTTCGCTCCATTGCATCTGGCAGCAGTAAGAGCAGTTCAGTAGACNTAAGAGCAGCGCAGTAGATTAGATTATGAAGTTCCTCAAAGTCTTCGACATTTAAATATCTTGGTAGTACATATTTGTCAAGTAATTCTACATTTTTGGCAAAATTTCTAGAACTTTTCTGTTTAGGAATTTTTGGTCCTTTGGTTGGATCTGTGCCCACGTATTCTTGCATCGTTGTTCTAAACATATCATCTATACGATTAACGCAGTCCTTGTCCCCTTCCTTATCCAGATTTTCGTCACACGGCACAACTATGTCTGCACCCCATCTCTCCAGTTCCTCTTGGTCATTAGATTGTTCAGCATTCACCTTAGAGATGCTTACACATGGAGGTGTCTCTTCGTTCTGTTCTTGTACAGGGATTGCTTCTTGCTCCGAAGCAACCTCACTTTTTATCAGATCTAGTAGGTCACTTGATAAGAGTTTGTTCTTCACAATACTTCTTCGCTGATCCGCTATCCTCTGTTCCGTTACTGGAATAGTAGAATATTTCTCTACAAAAGCCTGGTACAATTTATATCTATAGGCAACCATATCTGTATCTAGCCTGGTTAGTTGGAAATAGGTCCACATAAGGAATACATTTATATCTTGGGTCCATTTCATGCGGACACGTCTTTTTCCTGCCGAAGTGGTCTCAGGTAAAACTGGGTTACCCCTCTGAGAAACAGATTCAGCAGTCTTAGCACTTTGCGAAGTTTCATTACTACTATTCATTGTTTCGGCTGTATTAGGTTCGGGTGATCCGGTAGGAGCCCACCTGTTTAGGATCCTACCACTACCGGTCCACATGCTGTCACTTCCAGCGGCAGCTCCAGAAGTGCCCTGGCGCTCCCCAGGCAGCGGCTTCTTTTCCGAGGCCTTACGACTTTTCAATCTTGTCTCCATCTTCGATGGGTGTGCCTTTTTACCCTAAGGCCAGGTGGGTTGGGGAGGGTGGGATAGGATGTTAAGGGTAGGAGGCAGGAGTCTATGAGCTACTCAATCCACCCATTGACTCCTGAGGGTGAGGGAAAACGTTCGGAAAGGAGCCATAGGGAAAGGACAGTGGTCAGCTGCTCCTATTAATCGCCTTTTACGACAGGGAGAGATCCAATGGTGCTATTCTTAAAGTGGTCCCGGACGCCATACGGGATTTATTATTATTAACAACTCTTGTAGTATTTCAAATATGAGGCCTTGCATGTGTGTTTTTGTAATGAAACTATTAAACTCTTGTTTATAATTTAGTGAAGGTGATTATAGCCGTTGTTAATTATTTTTTATCTTTTATATTGTTTCTTTATTCATCATATCGCAGAGGAGGTGTCTTGTATTCAGGAGTACCCTCGTAAAATCTTAAGTACGCACAAATGATTATGATTAGACTTTGAATCTTAAGGTTCTTACGTATTTTATTCCTTTGTATTCTATCGAGCCTAAATTAACAAAGAATTTAATCTACGAAGAAATATTAACGAGTTTCTCTGGTGCTTTCATGATTCAATTTCAACATACCGACCTAATTGTGCCATTTTGTGCCTAAGATTTTAAAAATTTCCATTCATTATTTATTATAATGGGTTAAAAATTTTGTACTTATTTACCGAAGTTTGGAAAAGAGAAAGTCATCGGGGAATCTCTTGCATCATAAGAGATATGACACCGCTATGGATTTTGTATTGTCAGACCAATTTTGTCATTTTTCTATTGAATGTGATGAATACCGATCTCAGAAATATCTTCTACTCTGCTTGAGTACGAAACAGCCTCAACGACCGCTTCCGTGTGTATTTCACTATTTTTAAAAAACCTACCAGTGATACCCATCTGGCTAACCCTCCCCACTTTCTGTGATTGAAGGTTGGATAATTTAGTAGTTTTTCCCCACGTTTATTGCAGATTCGGTTTCTTCTTTCGTGTGTTTTATTTATTTGTTGCAGTTTTACATACAAAGTGTGTCAACCATTGAAAACCTTGAGTCTCGTCCCGTGACTGTGACAGCTAATAGTCCGTTCGAAATAGGACTAGCACAGATGAATTATCGTTAAAGAAAACTAACTACAAGTTATTTGAAACAAGTAATCGTGGATGATACCATTACTGTTGGAAGCTAGCACACCGGTGTTCACCGACGGTGAAAACTTCTTTCGCTTTCTAACCCTAATCAATAAGCTTTCTTTATTAAATTTATTTATTTATTATGACTATCTTTATTAAAAGCTACTTAATTGAACAAACATTCATTCAGAAATGCAACAAAGTGTTATCAGTTAATATATTTGATTTATAATAGATTGCAACACCGAACCTGGTGGTAATTGTTATCTGATAAATTATACTTTATTTTAAGTTATGCAGCAGGGTAACCTTAAAGTTAGAGCAACAATCATTAAACAAATTATTGGCGAAAAGAAGTAATCGATAAATAAAATCAATTTAAAGAAAAATATCACAAATACATTTTATTTGACATTTTAGGTTATATTACAGCTCATCAAGCAAAAATACTATGAACACTCCACTATTTGCCACTATCTAATAACACCAAACAACTTGACATACAATGTTGTCATTTCGTCCATTTATTTGCATTTTTCTTTTAGTTAGCTTATCAGTACTAATTGTTCAATCTCTTCGATGGACAATCTCTGCATTAACCACGACCATTTTCCCGAATTGTCAATACACGTGCATCAGAACATCAAAACTGTCGCGGTAAAATGCATCGTGTGAAGCCAACACAGCAGGACAAGCATCACAGCTGTCTGAATCACAGATATCAAAGGACATTAGAAGCAAAAAAAAAAGCATGCTAGAATGGATTGCATAATGCATCGTGTGAAGCGAACTTTAGAATAGTTAACTCTCACATCACATTGCACCCCTATGGAGGGTACTCGCCTCAAACAATATCCCAGAACGAAGAAGATACTAATTCATATACAATGTTGTTCTTGGGTTATGCAGAAAATAGTTTCTTGAAAAAAGTAAGTCCTTGAATGTATTTTATCGATTGGGGTATATTTCGTACAAGATTCGAACAAAATTGCCTATTGCACCGCCATCCACAAATACTTCAAAAAAATATTGACTGAACCTTCATATTGTTTGTTACAGAGGATATTAATGTGGATTTTTCTCGTGAATGCGAATCTACAATAAAATTAGGGGTTCCTATTTAGAATTGTGAAATGTCTCCCTTCCAGCCCAAAAAGATGTAAAGAGGTGTCTAGTTTGGGATCATTTGACAGCTGGTCCAGAATATTGTGCACGTTTTCTGTATTTGCACGTGATGTGTATTTCTTAAGATTTTAGTAAAAAACTTATTTTCAGTGTTTATCACGTCATCACTAATCGAAAAAAATGTCTCAGATACATGTTACGTATTTTTTGGCGTAGAATCCCAAACACTTACAAAAGTAATGGGTTTCCTTTTAAGGTTTCAAAGTTACCCCTCCCCTCCTGCCCTCAAAAGTGGTGATGATTTAGCTTTTGTACGAGTGAACGGTTCTTTAAAAAATATTAACTTTACGTTTGAGAAGTTGTTTATTACGATTCATAGTTTTTGTGTTATTTTGATGTCTTTACTTAAATGAGCCACTCTTTAGACTCCACCGGTGGACGACGCTGCGCGCCAAAAAGCGTCGGTAGGAGCGGCGACCGCACGAGTTCAAACAAACGGTTGTAAAATCTGAACTGTTCTTCCTAATGTTACGATTTAAAAACATTCTTTATCTTCGCGAAATGCACAATAGAAAGAATGTTGAATTTATTATTATTTTTATCGATATAAATTTCTTTCTTTCTTTGAAGCACTTTAACACTTTATTTTTATGACGTTTCTCCGATAATTTGGGTTATTCCCTCTATTAGTGAATATTTCAAGTGAAATTCATTCAGTAGCACCGGAGAAAATTGTGCAAAGACACGCAAAAGTGGCGAGCGACTTTGTTTTATAATGTGAATTAATTATTTTGTATATCACATAATCGTATTATATTCAACATTTCGATTTAACTCAAAACAGAACGAGTCACGGACTAGGATTTTCACTATTTCACGTAAACTTTGTAGTTTGTTTCTGAATGATAGTTGTCGGCTTATCTAAAAATCTTATTGCTTAAGAGACTAATTTAAAATAACTTCTTGCATCGTCGAGTGATGACTGACATACGTATTGGAACTTTCTCCTTTCATTAATGTCGCATCCCTTTTTCAAAGATTGGAGAATCTACAGTAGATAAGTAATGTCGAAGCGGTATACTTTTGTTTATTATATCTTCAATAATTTCCCTTCCTATAGTGTTGCGCAGATGCTGGTTGCCGTCATAGACAGTATTTACGGTTTCGTCAGTGGAATAGCTGAGTAAAGTTGTTTCGGATGAAGGCGATGGCCACTTAGTTAAGCTGTCGGGGAACGCTTCAGACAACACACGCTCGGGCGAGACGGACCCTGCAACTTTACATTTCAACATTCATTAGGTAAAATTGAAAAATTAAAATAATTGATCTCACAATTGGCGGTAACCTCACCGCAAGGTAACATATTAATTATGTTTTGCTGAATGAAAATGGGAGACGGGACCGTGATTCGAACTCGGGGCCTTGTGTTTATAAGCCTGGATTGGTGAAATACGACCCAAAACAAAGTACTTCCTAAGGGAGTGACCTCATGTGAGTAGTAGTCTCAAAGAAACCACCTCAGAGGTCTTTGGGTCGCACAAGCTGCATGTTAATGGAAGACGATTCGGGAGGCGAACGGGGTGGCGTAGTTGGTTAGCGCATGAGCTCTAGGCCCCGAGTTCGAATCTCGGTCCCGTCTCCCATTTTCATTCAGTAAAACATAATTAATTAAAAGAATTTACAATAACACAATGAGAATTGGATTTATTGAATTTAAAGTCACAAACAAGGAGTTGAACCTTTTATACAGAGGAGGATCAAGGTCGATCTTCTTTTGTGGGTGTTCTGTCTGGGGACACAAAACTGCTAATTTTCATTTCGAAAGAAACCTTTAAGCTATACAAATTAAGTGCTTTATACAAGACCGTGTCGACCGATGCAC
This sequence comes from Laupala kohalensis, assembly GCA_002313205.1. Taxonomy (NCBI): domain Eukaryota; kingdom Metazoa; phylum Arthropoda; class Insecta; order Orthoptera; family Trigonidiidae; genus Laupala; species Laupala kohalensis. The sequence goes on along the minus strand of NNCF01132660.1, from coordinate 22,305 downwards.
TAGAAATTTTAACTGGAATATGATCTGTAGAACTACAGATTCAGAAGTTAAAATTTAGACCGATGACTTAGGAGGCTGGTGAAAAAAATGGAAAAGAGGTGGAGCATGGACGAAAGGCTCGACATAAATTAACTGGGGCTCTATAATCGGATGACAAAGGAATCGGGGTAAGAGCGGGAAGAGAGACTTACTAATATATAAAAGATGTGGCCTATATAGAAGGAAACAATTCTCCCCTAGTCCGCGGCAAAGTGAACGCGCAGCAATGCGCTACAGCAGAGATCGGAAAAGGCAGAAGAAACACACAGAAGTCCATAATGATTCTGTCGAAGACAGGGATGTCACGATTGACATTGACTAAATGATTGAAAAGAAAAATGCAAATCAAAATGATGGTTGTTAATCCAATATTTTTTCTGTTATGTATAAAGTCTGTCACCTTCCACCGTGTATTTGACGGCATTGTATATTTTACCGAGATGCCCTACAAAACATCACTTGTGTCGGAGCTAAAAATTGGAATTTTCCTTACAATATACCTAAGTCAGAGTGACATTTCCAACAGTCAGCAAATCGAGTCCGGTGGAAGGCTTTCACTGATGCTCTATACTCTGAAAAAAGCAACAGGAATGGAGAAGAAGTAGAAGCAGAAGAGTGATATTTTCTGTGAGGTACGCAAAGAAACTGGTGTTCCACGATGTACAGACCTATTTGCTAAAACCAACGTGTCTTTAGAAACCTTGAAGACTGAAGCAGCAACATGTGATCTATTGTTAAACTGCTCAGTAAAGACCAGAAGTACTGCAAGACTCTTGAAATAATAATGACCGACTTGGTGACTCAATCGGTACGAGTGGAGGTCCTCTCTAGCCAAATATGCCGGGTAAGATAAGGGTGATTTCATCATGGAAGACAGCTGTAAATTACCACGGGTTGCATTTAAGCGTTACAGGAATTCCCATCACTATTATTTCCTAAAACAACGATGCCATAAGTGCACCTTGTCACACCTTGAGATGGTTCAAACCAGAAACCAGTCTTCGGACTGCAAACTAAAGAAGAATGAAGTCGATAAGACTCAAAAGCTTTTTATTTTAAAGGCATTCTTTTCAAATTAGTGAGCAAATTCCAGCTAATGGTCGGATAATTGCGCGCATTTATGTCATATTTTGTCAGTTTCATTCATATCTTACTCATAGCGTTGATAAATAATAGGGTAGAGAATTCCTAATTTGAAGATAGCTCCTAATTTATAACACCTTCGTTCCTTCAATACTATTGCAGCTATCTGATGGCTGATAATTGAAATAGTGTCGTTTTGGGGCTTGAAGGGATGACAAGTTTTGTGACTATCGGCCATGTTTGGTTGTCGCCACAGCTGTTTTATAAAAAAAAGTTGTGATCAGAATCACTCAATAGGTTCCCCATTTGAACTTCCTGACGCTGACGTCCAAAATATGGAATTTATTCACTTTGCAATTCATCAGTCAAAAGTACAGATAATAACGATTCATTTCATGGTATTACATTGCAATTTCAGTCAAACGGATGGTGGTTAATACAAGAGTTTGTTTAACTGCTGCTTCCCCTATTTTGGGACATTGAGGGTGTTCTGAATTTGAGATATCCAAAATCTATTTTTACCCGTTTGATAACTCTTCTTGATTCTTTGTAGATGGCTTACAATTTCAAGTTTAAAAAACATTCTTCTAAATATTACGCACATTACAATCATAATTTGTGGAAATTAATGACCTGCCACATTTCATTTTGGTTTCAATGTTACCAGTAGTTTTCAATACAGTAGCAGACAAGATCTGGGTACCCGTAACACTCTATTCATGTTATATAAACCATGCATGTGCTTTTTCTCGGTTTATCATTCAATGATATACCTTTGTAATCGCCAAAGATTGTCAATATAATATTCAAAGTTAGTATAAAGTTACGTTTCTAAAGACTGATAGAACTTTTGATATTTTTCAGTTTTCCTCATAATTACCCATTAATCTTTCGGAGCAATTAATTAAGTGGAATATTACTATTCAATAGAAGTACCTACGCGATGAACCTTAATAATACCTATGTATATGATATTTACTGCCTGATGTAATTAATTTTGGCTACCTTGTGTGAATAACTATTTAATTTTATAATGAGACAGTTTCCATCGTAACTAAGGATTTGCAAAATTTCTAAATGTTTCTTAAGTTATGATTCTGATTCTACTGCGTAAAAGAATCATTATACTGATTTGTTCCTAATAAAATCTAAATGAGAGTATTTGTGTCTTTTCTTAGGAAAATCTAAGTCGTGAAAGCATCAAACCATAAATTCTCTCTCTGATTCCAAGTTTCAGTCGCAGTTCAGCAGAAAAGGAGTAAGAAAACTTATAGCGTTAGCTTTGATGTCTAATATGGCTATGGTATATCAAAAATGTGGCCTGGTTATCGCAATTTGGGATGTCCCAATTTGTGACCCCCGCTATTTCAAATTGGGCGACCTTTTTTCAAGGGACTCAAAATCTAACTTCTTAGAAAAGTGACCCTCACACCCATTTGGGTGGTAGCTATCATTTTGCTCACTTAGAGATCGTAACCCCAATACCTTAGGGTTGTCACCAACCAAATTCGGAATTTCTGATATTATTGATGAGTGAGAAATATGAATTCGAAGAGTTGGTATCCCAAATACGTAGCCTTTACCCCATTCTGTTAGTCTACTACTTAATGTTATGTAATTTTGAGGGTACATCATAATCCTGTATAAACATTTGTGGATTTTCTGAAAATATTGCTGAATGGTTTGTAAAATGAATTGCATACAGGTTTAGTACAAATAATACATTTCAACTAGCTACGTCAAGAGTGAAGAAAGTTATTTGTTTTATTTGAAACCATCATTTGAATTTATACGTTCTTACCGCTAAAACGTTCCAGAACGAACCGTGGGGGAAGTGAATCACTATTTGGCGTGTTATTCTCCACCACTGGTGGGCTTCCAGACACGGCCGTACTTCCCCCTGGCAGTGATGTGAAACGTAGACTCTTGCTTACCAACTTCTGTGAGATTACATACTTGACCTTTTCGCGCTTCTTGTCTCCTTGAATGGGATCCATGAGTGGAAAGGTAAGCAAAGAGACGTTCCTTCATTTTCAAAATATTCTGTTGCCCCGCGACGATTGTGACGAAAATGTCAGAGTTCAATTGAATTCACTCGTCGATTAAAATAACTGGTTGGAGTTGTATAAATTTGTTGAAATAAGAAAATAAAAAGGGGATGAGTGTAATTATTTATTTTTGGGTTAACCGATAATGTAACGAGTAGGTGGGATTTTCTGAAGTAATAAAATATATGGTTGATAAAGTATCTCATGAAGTAAACTTTATTGTTCAGAGTAACTGGCTGAGTCTTTAATTCATGAATGCACACAACTATTGAAGAAAGGAATTTGTTTATTTGGTTGAATATTGCTTGTATTATTGTGAATCTAGAACAGTATTAATCGAAATTCTCATTTTGAAGGAGTAAATTAGAGTGAAATCTGAATTTTTGCTCTATACAGTTAATTCACCACGATACAAGAGAATAGACAATTCTAAATATTAAAATAGTCGTGGAACTGATTGCCGACTGTGCTACCAAACACCAGTAATATTTTTTTCAACAATGTTTAGCTATTTGATATTTTAATTTTATTATGTGTTTTAATATTTTAGAATACAGTGCAAAGTCTATATAGCCAAATATCACCTCCCGGCCTACAAGGAATTCCAAAAACATGCAACCTCTAGAATAAGAAAAACAATAAAAATTGTGTATTATTGTGAGCAGGAAAGAGGGTATCACGCCTAGTAGTTCTTCTCTTGATACAGGAACCATGGCTCAGACAGGGACATATGAGACTCAGATGGGACTGAGACGTAAGGGTTACACATTGTTCTGTGCTGGAGCAAATGTCAAACCTAGAGCATGTGTTCTAATCAAAGGTATGAACGCTTGGACAATACCAGGATCTATTACTAGGGACATAGTAGCTGTACGAGTGAGATATGAAGACGAGCAGCTGGACTAATATCTTGTTGTTTGCTCAGTTTATTTTCCTCGTGACTCTGATTCCCCAACTCCGGAAAAGGTCAGAAAATTGGTGGTATTTGGAAGAAACAGAGGCTCAATCTAGTGGTGGGCTGTGGGGTCAATGCTTTGGGGGTGTACAGACACCAATCGCATGGCGAGGATTTCATCGCATACTTGTGTACAACTGACTTAGAGATCAAGAATATAGGCGATATCCCAACCTTCATCAATCGCTGGAGTAACGGAGTCATAGAGCTAACCTTGGGTTCCATGGATATCATGGACGATTTCATAGACTGGAGAGTTTCTAGGGAACCCTCCCTGTCAGACCACAGTCACATCGCTAATATAAAAAGCTCGTTCAAGAGTGAATGCTATAGAAATCCCAGACGGAACGACTGGGTTTTGTTCAGGGAGAATTTGAGGAGGAGACTAAATAATGGTCCTTTGTATAGGCATATCAACAAAGGAGAGCTGGAACTGGGGGTTAATTATGTGACTCAGGCTCTAGTTTCTTGTTATGAGAATAACTGTCCTGTCGTGGAGAGGAAAAAGTCAACAGGTAGCTTTAGACGGAACATCTACCTGGAATACCATAGGAGGAGGATCCGAAGACTGTGGAATAGACACAGGACCCTAAGGGATCAGGTAAGAAGGGAAATCTTTCAGTAGTCCCAGAGGGAATACAAGGCGGAAGTCAGGAGCGATTTCAGGAAATCCTGAATATTCAGAACCGGCATGAAACAGTTAGACTTCATAGAATACTTTACTAAGGACAGTCAGGCCAGACTCGGTACTTTGGAGATTCCCTCCGGAGAATTTACATCAACTGAGGGGGAAACTCTGAGCCTGTTGCTGCATACTCACTTTCCTGGAGCAACAACCACGAATATTGGTGTGGAATCAGTAAAATCACGCTGGCTGGATAGGGGATGTTGGAATTAGGCGGCGCAGATCGTTACCTATAATACAGTGAAATGGGCAATATCATATTTTGCACCTTTCAAAAACCCAGAAGTGGATGGAGTATTCCTTGCACTTCCGCTAAGGATGTGAAGGACATCATACCACATCTTGTTAGGAATTACAGACCATGCTTAACCATGGGTTATGTTCATTCCCTGTGGCGACAGGTCAAAGTGGTATTCATACCTAAAAATGGTAGACCAAGTTATACCAAGTCTACGAAATATCGTCCTATCAGTCTGACTTCCTTTCGTTTGAAATCCTTGAGAGACTGGTGGACAGGTATATCAGAGAGAAGGTGCTGAGAGGTCGACCGCAGCATCATCTCCAGCATGCTTATCAGCAAAGGAAATCCGTTAAGACGGTTCTTCACCAACTAGTGACGAGGCTTGAGAGTACATTTGACCAGCAACAGCTTGCTATGGTTGTTTTTCAGGATATAGAGGGGGCTTTCAACCGTACCATGCTAAGTTCAATAAAGCTCAGCCAAGTGAAAAGAGAAGTTAGTCCTACGCTATCAGAATGGATTGCGACTCTCCTTCCAGGAGCGCCAAGTTCTTCTATCACTCAACACAGTAATGTCGACGGTTATCATAGACAGGGAGTGTCCACGGGATGGAGTATTGTCACCTATTTTGTGGTGTCTGGTGTTGGACGACTTACTTACCAGACTCAACGTTGGGAGTATCTACGCGTTGGAGAATGATATCAACTTGGTGGTCACGGGCAATTTTCGCAATACGGTTACGGAGCTCATGCAGGGCTTCATATGTAGGGTGGAGAAATGATGCTAGGAAACATGCTAGTCAGTTAATCCTGACAAGATGGAACCTTTTATTTTCACGAGGAGACGGAGGCTCGATGGTCTGTCGGAACCATTCTCATTTGGGAAAAGGCCTGTCAGATCAACTTCGGTTAGGTATCTCGGAGAGATCTTGGATGCAAGGCTCAGTTGGACAAACATATTAATTATTAGGTGGAGAAGGCTCGCAAAATCTTGAGGGTCTGTCGTAGACCTATTGGGAGGACTTGGGGACTAGGACCAAAAGTGGTTCATTCGCTCTACGTTGCTGTCATAAGGCCTACGATCACTTTCGTTCACTGATCTGGTGGCCTGACTGTGAGGTGGGGATGGCAATTACCAGGCTAAACAACATACAAAGACTAGCTTGTTTACAAATAACTGGAGCTCTGGGCAATACTCCTCTCAGTGCAATGGAGGTACATCTATGCCTACCTCCGCTGTACTTATATATTAAGAAGCTGGCAAGCATGGGCGCATACCGCCAATGGTCACTTGGTGTGTGGTCTTATAAGAATCCACTTAAAGGACACACATCAATGCTGACAAGGCTCCAGGTAGCAAGACCCTTGGCAGGAATGATTGGGGACCTGATGGGGCCCGGAAACAATTTAGATTGCAAAAGTACGTGGTGATTCCCATGAGAGAGGATTGGGTCACGGCCGTCGGGACTAGTCTCCAGGCTGCGGGTCATGTGTGGTTAACGGATGGCTAGCGGACGAGAGTGGGAACTGGTGCCGGGATCAGGGGGACTAATACAATGCTCCATCACTATTTAGTGGAATACACCACAGTTTTTAAGGCAGAAGTATATGCTATACGGGTCTGCGTTAATCATATACAAAATGTGTCTCTACTTATTGGCCGCAGTAATATATGCAGCGACAGGCAGCACTAACGGCACTATGTGCCTTAGAACAACGTCCAAACGTGTGTGGCAATGCCAACGGATATTAGACACACTCTGTGAATGAAACCCAGTTACCCTCTGGTGGGTTCCTTGGCATATGGGAATCAGGGGAAATGAAAAGGCAGACGAAATGGCAAAGTTGGGATCTAAGGGATACTTTGTTGACCCGGAACCCTTTTTTGGAATATCTCCACGAAAGGTGAGGCTGGAGGATGTCAATTGGACACACCAGCTGCACCTTAGCATATGGAAGTCACAGAATATAGCAGGGCAGACTCGCGAGTTAATTGCTGGACAAAGCCAAGAAAAGAAGCTCCAACTAAACTTAGGTTGCAGTCGTATGAGGAAAGTAGTAGGTCTAGTAACAGGCCAAAATACCCTACGGAGACATTTACACATTATGGGAATCAGTAAGAATCCAATGTCTATGAGATGCGCCATGGAGGAGGAGACCTCCGCGCTTGAACTCTGTGCTTGTACACTTACCCAAACCAGATACCGTTACCTAGGTTCATATTTCCAGAATCTAGAGGAAGGCTATAATCCAATCTTTGGTGTCCTTTAGCAAGGCCCTGGGGTTGGAATAAACCTAACTGTATTAACTGTATTAAGGGATGCAAAGGGTTTTTTAGGGCTAGGTACGGGGTTCCACTAGCTGGACCCAACTATACAATAATCTAATCCCTAGAATGAGAAAAACAATAAAAATCGTGTATTATTGTGAGCAGGAAGAAGGATAGCACGCCTAGGAGCTTTCCTCTTACCTCTCTCTATTTACCGTCCTTAATTTTTAAAATAAATATATAAAACATCGTGTCATCTCATTGTCCACAAGAATTTGAAGACGCCTGAGATTCGTTTGACAACAATGCTTATTTGCAGACTGAGGGAAATGAAAGCATTATTCACAAATGATAAACATTTTTTACTACTACTTATAAATTTTCTGTCAAAAATCAGTTACAAACTAAACAGAAACTAGCTGAACGAACACTGCATTGCTCGGGAGCATGAATTGGTCATACATTTTTTGTATTCTTATATTCTAAAAGTTGCATTGCAATTATTTCTTCTTAGTGAACTCAGAGTACTGTCCGTATTACACTACCGTATGATATAATAGATGGATCACCGAAAGGATAAGAATTTCTTCAAAAAACAAATGTCGCACACTGGCATAGAATGCGATTTGAGCTGGACAAAAGTCCAAAAATCATAGCCAAAATTTAGTACTTTCAAGTTACAGACGTTTTCAATAATGTATGGTAGACACATCTCCACCTAGGTATCTTAATTATTCGATTTATTTTAACGTATGATAGTAAGAGAACCTGATCTTTATGGAGTTGAAGAAAATACGATTTTGTACTTACTGGCTCTATTAGCTTCTACAGAAAATAAATCAACATTATCGGTTGTACATTTTATAGGTTTTAGTTCAAACACATTTACATAAATTTCTGTAAAAAGTATAGAGACATAATTGTGTTGATATTGTAACAAATAATTAATTTATTTAAACTTTTCTTAATGTGACTTTCATTTCCGTTGAACAATTATTAGTTAATAGCATCACTAGGAAAAATACCCGTTCGCGAAGAAGAGACGAAAAGGATCATATTGGGATGAACTGGAAGAGAAAGTTGGGTGCCTGGTAAATATTATATTCTAACAAAGGAGAGCAGATGCGCCGAACCTTTTTGGAAAATAAGAAACGGGGAACAATATCTCACGGTCCTGTGAAATGTTTTTGACACCCTCAGGAGTTCGTCTGGAGTCGCGCCTGTACTGGATACAATGGTAAACAAAGAGAGTATTCAAAGGTCTAAGCAGTCCCGAAGGGGAAAGTATATTGCCTGTTCGAGATCGAGAGGTCCTGTGTTCACGCTTTGACACCAATACAGAAGAAATTAAACAGACTTTGTCACGAGGCAAAAACGATAACTGGATGGATGAAAAATCAAAAGATCAGATGGTGGACCACGATTGGTCAGAATAATAAGCAATTAGACCATCCACCAATGGAAGGTCACGTGACACCTAGTAAGGGATTATCGTGGAATATAATTGGACAGAAAAATTGTGACTTATGTCGAAGGGCGGATCCTTGTCGTTTAACGTAGTAGAGGGTCGTCGTGGGGCAAGATGCTACTTTAGGGAGAGCTTCGAGTAACATGAAGAGGATTCTATGACAGATCATTAACGATTAACATTTGGGCGATTGCTCTCGAATATTGATGACTTAGATGTTCGACGTTGTCAGTTTTGATAGTCTACCATTAGGACAATGATGCGTCATCATCGGTTGCATAAATGATCTATGACTAATTGTATTGTCCAATCATTAGTTGAGGTTAATAATGTTGTAAACAGTGCGAACCGTGATCGATAAAAGTTTTATCGTAAACGATCGATTTATCGAACTTTGGAACCGTGATCGATACGCGGTGATGAAAGTCAACACGCGATTCATAATTTCGGTGATGGATACAGGCTGATATTGGATGGCCATTAAGAGCATCAATTATCGCATCGCTGAGTATACAATGTAAGTAACAAATCATTTACCTATTATGCGTCTACTTTGCCTTCATTAAGTTGGTATCACAGGTGTGGAGAATTAGTTTAAAATTAGTACCCCTGAGCTAGTCACTCAAATTCAAAATTCCTTTAATTAATTTAATCATGTTACAATAAACAACTTGACATGATCCATTTTGTTCTTAAATATTCTTCATGTAATTATGTTACAATGTACAAACAATTCCGGGAACTTTGCTTAAAAAACTGAAATCGCCATCACATTTTAATGTGGAATTTTTTAGGGTATCTTAGACATTTCATATTACTTAAAACAATACTTTAGAGTACAAAAACAAAAGTAATACTACATTAAGAACCACTATGAACCACACTCAGTGATATAACGTCTAATAAATAGTCAAGAGTCAGAAAAAGCTAATGTTACAAAATTTAGGGAAATGTTATATAAAGGGTTCTACGAGGTTTCATATTTTGTACAACAGTGACTGATAGTGTAAAGAATAATATACTAAAATATTAGGAACCACTATGCAAAACCGCCTGAGATGTAACGTTTGAGATGTGGCAAAAGGTCATAAAAAACGTTACAAAAAATCATAAAAATATATAATATATGATTTTGACAGGTTTCATATTTTGTACAGCATTGAAACATAGCGTAAAGAACAATATACTGAAAAATTAGGAACCACTATATACAACTTTCCGAGAATAAATGTCTAAAATAAGGTCAAAAGTTAAAAAAATATAAAAGAAATGTCACCATAAAAGCATAAAAGTGTAATATAAAGGGGTTGAGAGGTGTCATATTTTGTTCAACAATGTAACATAGTTTAAAGAATAAAATACCAAAATATTAAGAACCACTTTTCACCAGCCTATGAGATAAAACGTGTCTTCAAAGAAGAGAGAAAACGAAGGACAATGCGTTTGTGATAAAACTTAATGCGTCATACATTAACAAACCAACAAATTTCTGAATTTTTGCATTGAAATGTAAAATTAATATTATCTCATTATAATTTCAAATGTTTCATTACTCAATTTTCATTCTGTTCAAATCTTTTTTGCAATTTCAAAATTAAAAAAAGTATTTTTTTAAAATGAAAAGTACTTGCAGTCTTACGCATTACTCCCCAAAATACATTTTGCCATATGTGGTATGCTCTGAACATTTTTAACATATCATGTTGTTGTGGATTCTTTTCACATCTTATGTCAATGAAAATAAAAATTAGTTAGTAGGTGACTCTTTCTGTTTTTCGACTCTGTATTTTCATAATACTTGCTCAATAAATCGTAATGAAAAATAAATATCATAGTTCATCTCATAGATCTCGATATCCGGACTCGTATCTGTGGTTCCCAAGTATAAGGATTTTTACGTACGAACTACTTCCCACTCTACTTCTAGGGGTGCTACGTGTGTCTTACCAACCGGGGAAATGAACTTTGGTTTCAACGGTGTCGGGAGTGTTACATTTTTTTTCAACTGTACCAGAAACTATGGAATCGACACTAATAGTGATTTTTTCTATTAATTTTAAATACCCTTCCCACAGCACTTATAGGGGTGATATCTTCACGAGGGATAAATATGAACTTAAAGGGCCGTATATCATAATTTTTCTCTTTATTTTGAACGTCATGGGTGTAAAATTGTGTCAATAATTACTGAAATTATGTATTGTAACAAATTTAGTTGTTGATACTGGGGGTTAAATAGTGCAAGACCCCATGTTACTGCGTCAATTGTAACAAGAATTTAATGAGAGTCTTGGAAATGATTAATAATTTATAACAGTACCATTTACCTAGTCCACTTGGCCAACTGGTGCTGAAATATTCAAGATGCCCCAGAATAAAATGATATAAATAGAAAGATCGGGATTCGGCTCGATTTTATTTTTGTGAAATATACATAAACCCTTCATAAAGGAAACACACTTATACATTTGGTTTAATTATTTATTGACATGTAAATTACACTTCATATTACCCTTAGAAGACTCCCTTCAAAATACAACACTTATACACTCCCATTTCAAAATATCCCTCAAAATACACAATCTTAATAGCTACCCAAGAATACACAATACATATGATTCATTGATCACTTCTGGCGAATAAAGCCAGTCCACAGACTGTTCAAATTAGTGACCACCTTTGAAGTCTTATAGGTTATTGACGTAATTTGCATTGGAGCCTTTATATTTTAACACAAACAATAATAAAAATTATTTGCGACACAAAGGTCTTTGGCAATATCACGCGCACTTCAATATGATTAACTGATATTTTACTGGCGCAAACAATGTACCGTACTCGGCATTTCATGCAGTTTCCTTGTTATTGAAAGCGTGATCTCCAACTACAAAATGCCATGGATTACGCACGTTCATAGACTGCGCCGTTGCCTTGCATCTTACGTCCATTCACACCAGTCCCCAGTTATCGTCCTTACGCCAACTGCCCGCCAAGTGGTTCTCCGCGTGAAATGTGTGACGAGATTAACACCATCACCCAGCACAACTTGACAAATATATTACGACTTAATGGCTCTCGTATTGTTCAGTGCCATTGATTGTTAAGTTAAATAGTTCATCACTCACGTTACGAATACTTTTCAGCGAGGTATACGCTGCTCGCGCCGAATTAATTCAACTCGGATTGCATTGAACTCAACTTTAAGTAGTTCGTTGCACGCCGACTAGCAGAATATTCTTAATGATTAACTAGTACTGCTTACTCAAATAAAAATAATGTTGAATAGATCGATTACCAGAATTTTATCTAGTATCAAATAACAGCACTCTGACTGAAGTATTCAGTCAGATATAATAATGAAGAGAAACCAGAATAATTCTAAGTCTCTGAGATTATCATGATCAGAACGGATATTGTCTGATGTAATAATCTCCGAATACGATGATGCTAACAAGAATATTATATCTCTGTCTGAAGTGTCGCTGCTCCATGTCTTAAATAGTCATATCCCTTCTTCGTAGCCCAAAAATTTGCGAAGATAAACTCCTCCTCTGTTGTTCTTTCTAGCCAATGACTTATCAATTTTCTTTTCACGTGACTCGCCTCTGATTTGCTTAATTTGTAGTGACGTATCTTCAATTCTCACCAATGGCTATGTTTGTTAATACTTATACTTCTCTGCCCTGAACCTTGGCATTTTTCCCTACCGGACACCACCTTAACATTTCACAGATCCGCAACCCTCTTCTTTCCATAAGTCAATATTTAATTTTGACAAGGAAATTTCATCCTCCTGTTCTATGACAATAACACTTTATTTTTAACGAGTCTGTCAAATTTACCTCACACCTCTTTCCATTTCGAAACCCAAAACTTCTTTTGCGCAGACGTTCCCCACTCCATTATTCTGGCCAATATCATTCTTCTTTTATTGTTTACACACTTGCCACGCGACCCGGCGGTCAACCTTCGTCCCTTCTCCTTCCTTCCCTAAGTGTTTCCTCTCTTCGGTATCGCTCGTCTTGTATTGTATGAACAGCCTTCGTTCTACTACATCCCTTCTCATAATTAAAAACCCTTGTCGATCCACAGCTCTGCTACTGGACTCTGCAAATCTCCTTCTAGCTAAGGGTTCTATGACTATCCTTCTGTTCCTCTCTTTTACAAAAGTAACCCCTTCGTACTTCTATTTTTAACTCGTCACCACCTATCGATTACTTATTTTTGAATACTCTCGACCATTTTCTATTATCATCCTATTTTGAGACTGTCCATATCCTTCTCCAGAATTGCTACTTTTACAAACTTTTACGAAAATACTTGCAGCTGCTTGCCATAAACTTTGGGTCACGTCTTTGCGCTGGCTCAAACGAGGGTAGACCATTCCTCTAAAACGTACTGTTCGCCCACAGCCATCCTTTCTCCACGCGCAGCCCACAAAAAGGTCTCGCTCATACTCGGTTAAATGCAGTTATTAACAAGTGTTTTATTTTCATTATATTTTAAATTAAGTTCCTTCCATTATTTATAAAAATATATTAATAAGTAATTATTTATTACAGTGTTAAGGAGTAGAAAATAGATGATGGTGGTGCGTTTCTGCAATCACATTTAGTGTGTGCTTTCCCAAGGTTTGAAGGTCATCATCATCATGCTCGGAATAAAAATGTTGATTTCATCATGCTCGGAATAAAACTGTAGATTTGCACAAAATATCAATTCCGTTGTCCATGATTTTATGTTTAAATCCCAAACATTCAATTTCAAATTTTGATACATTTTACGTATATGATGTGAAATTACCAGCTAAAGATCTCCAATTAACCTAAATTTAGTCTGCGTAATGTATCTCATAGTTTTGTCCAGCTAGAATCCCATTGTATAGAAGTGTGCGCCGTTTATATTATCTTTCATAACTCCATGACCAAGCACTCGAATTTCATGATTATTTTCGGGAATGTTAGAGTATTCTTCGAAAACTCGTGTATGCAGCTAAAGTTATCAGTAATGACACGCAGCAACTAATATCGAACAACCGGACCAAAACCATGCCGAATACTGTTAAAAAGTACGTCACCTTGTGAAAATCGCGAATAAAACATTCCCTCCTACATGATGGCAAAATCTTATCAAATCCACACGATATCGCAAATTTGTTTAATTCTTGTTTCTCAGAAGTAGGTGAAATTCAATATCTCAAAATCAATGTCCCCCAAATGCATACATCCATGTACCACATACTATGTTCATTTCCGAAACTAACACAAGTGAAATCATGAGAATCATCAGTTCATTAAAAAACACATTTTCAACAGGCATATATTCGAATTAATTGTGATATTTTGGTCCCATGTTATACTAAATTCACTCATAACTATTTTTAATGGTTCTTTTTTGCAATGGGTGTGTCCTAACGTATTTAAGAGAGCCTAATTGAAATCTTTACACAAGAAACGAAGAAAACTCGATCTTGGAAATTATCTATCAATTTCTCTACTACACACTTTTTCAAAAATCCTTGAAAAATTTTCTTTAAGTGTCTTCTAAATTGTTATCAAAAAATAACATAAACACGGCTTTAGGAAATCCTTTTCCATTTCCAGCGCCTTTTTTTCTTTTTGAACGATGTTACTATATCTCTTGACAATGGAGAAAATCCTCAAGATATTTTTTTAATTTATCCAAAGCATTCGATGTCATCGATCGCGTAATTTTCCTTTTGAAAATTGCAGTATTTTGGCATTCGTGGACTAGCACATCAATGACTAATTTCCTATTTTAAAGGTATCAACAGGTCGAAATATCCTATAATAAAAATAAAGTTCTTCATTATTGTCTAACAAAACTGCTTAAATGAGTGGTTCCTCAAGGTTCATTCTAAGCCCCATACTCTTTTCGTTTATGTGAACGACATGTTATCCATCACATCCGATTGCAAAATGATTCTTTTTGCTGATGACACTAAAACACGTCAACGCTCAAAACGTTTTGTCCAACCTCTCGTCTTGGTACCATGCAAACAGTCTTATTGTATACACTCACAAAACTACAGATATCATTTCACGATAGTTCACAAAATCTTGTTCCTGAGTTTCTCTTTCTGTGAACGGAACACAATTAAGAACTATTACGGAAATAAAAGTCTCATGTCTCCATATTCACGACAACCTCAAATGGAATTATTACATTGACAATCTACATTCCAAATTAAGCAAATATTGTTACGCATTCCGAGTCTAAAAAAACGAAGTTTAGTACCCGTTGCGTATATTTTGCAAGCGTTTACTCCCATTTACGATACGGTATTATCATCTGGGGCAATTCCCGTCAAAGCATCCAAACGTACAAAATTCAAAGAGGATTGTTTGGATAATTTGTAAATCTTACCACCGAAACTCTTGTAAACCTTTGTGTAAGGAATTAAATATTTTAACACTTCCCTGCATTTATATTTATGAAACGGTTGTATTTGTTTTCAGACTGAATTACTTAAGTGTCAACCTTGTTTCATAAGAAACTGTCTTTTCCCGAATCCAATACTCACAATAGGTATAGAATTCATCGGCCTAGAGTGTCAACCACTCTTTGCCAAAAAAAGGCCATGTAATTCGGAAATAGTTATATATAATTCCATCCTTGAATAGTTCTATATAATTCCATTCCACGAAAAAAATACCATTAAATTGAACCTTCTGAAATCCGCTTTTAAAATCTACCTTCTGCACCGTTGCTTCTGTAATGTAAAATAATTCTTTTATTTTAATTATAGTCAAATTAATATTGTTTATTATCACACCATTGCTATAGTACTTTCAAAATAACTTATAAAAGTTTTGAAACTATTTTCCTGCTGCTCGTATTGTGTCTTATTATTCATATATATTTAGTTTTATCTGTAGTCAACCTTGACATGGTTGTGAATATAACTTCTGTAGCCCTATCGTAGCTTCCAATTTTTCTACGAGTTGAGGTAGATTGTATGTACTGTCTATTGAAATAATTAATTTCGAATTTAGAGTCTTTTAAATATTACAGTTATTATTTCTGAACATAATATCTCCAGTTTATAATAATACGTACCTGAGAATATTTTTTGTTTCTTATTAATGCAAATTTGTTTTTTCTAATATAATAACTTTTTATTCTAACTATAACCGTAACTAACTATTGCCCGTAACTAACTATTTTTATTCTCATGTTAAGAATGTGCGGAAATGTTAAATCCGTCTCTGCCTTAAGGACCTTCCTCAGAATTGATGAGATGGCCCCATGCTACCTTTCGGAGAGTAAATTAGTTTAGCGTCCTCCACGTGGTCATATGCAGTTGGTAACTGCTTTTTTGACAGTAATTTCTTCATTTTTTAAAAATTGAATTGTTTGTAGCGAAAACCTGACAATTCTATTTACCTCATTTCAATGAATCTTATTCACTTCATTCCAAAGCTCCGGGTTCGGAATACTGTGATCACACAAATTAAAACGCACTGAATGTGAATTATCACCAAAGACGTACACCCACACAGGACTTCTATTGTGGGACCTGCAAATTTCATGAGTATAATATCCGAAGTTGAAACTATATTTCATTTAACTATAACTTGTGGAACTATAAAGTTTCCAGGTGGTTCTACTGACTTGCAATATTGCCATTCGACTATATGCGAAACTGCCAAAGAGATCCTCACCCATTAGCTTAATGACACCACTTCATCCGTAGGAATGTTTGCGGTATATCCACCCATGCTCATTAATTTAGAATGTGTACTTAAAAGACATGATATCGTGTCATAATTTATCTAAACGACCAAAAAAGTATTAAATCTAAACCAATACTGGAAATTTGCAATTATTTTTACATATCCCCGCACCATTTCACCCATACAGGATCAAGGGTTGATTTCCCTCGTGGAAATGGTTGCTGTGTCCTTCCATTTCATCAGAAGTGACTCTATTCATTTCAACATCTTAGAAAAGTATGGACTCGACCCTCACATTGGAAGTTTTGTAATGTTTTTACACATTGACTCCGTCCCAGTACACTCCTAGAAGTATTTTACTTTTAACGTGTGTACATGAAATTAAACAGCATCGGGATTGTTAGAATGTATATCAAGAACTCCGAAAACCATGGATTCGACACCAATATCGGTTGTTTTAAATATTTTAACGTGTCACGCCCTTGCCAATCCCACCTCTAGGTTTATCATGTACCCCACGTGGTCTGACCTTGGACATAAAGGCATGAAGGATATGACTATTAATCTGAGAATCGCTGACTACTATGGATGCGACTCCTAGATTGGTTGTGTTTTATTTTTCATTATTTTTACACGTCTCACCCTTTTAACCACATATTAAAGTGTACCGTGTCTCCAATGTATCCTGAACTGAAACATAACGATATTGGTAGTACATTTATTCGACTCTGAATCTCTGAAAACCATGGGTATGACGCTAAATGATCCTTTGCAATTATTTTTTCCTGTCACACCCTTTCTCACTCCCGTTTAAGGTCGCAAGGAGTGTCTTATTGCCATGTGTACTGAACTTAGCAACGATGTCAGAAGTGCCACTATTTATCTCCTCGAGATGAAAACAGTGGTTCCATCACATGCGTTTTACGATAACTTTTATGTCATTCTTAGGGGCTTATAGAACTGATCGTAAACACATGTGTCATCGGAAGTGTTATTATGCGTTTCAGCGACCCCGAAAACCATGGTCTCAACTCTAATATCGGTCGTTTTCGATTGTTACTTTTCGTTCACCTCCCAAATGGCGTATTGTTACTGAACACAGGAACAACTACATTTTCCGTCATTGACCTATCACCTCCATCATTGACCTATCGTTCGTTAGTGACAGTCTCTCGAACCGTAGCAATCTTTATACTCAAAGTAACCATCAGGCTATTGTTTTTGAGATTGCTGATTACTGAGTACAGCGCGTAGCTCCCAAGACACCGGGTTACATATGGAATTCCAGCTCCCTCGACAAGGAATTTTTATTGCTAAGACGGAGCGTAGTGATACAACTCTCCAGGGAACAGTGGATGACATGGCTGAATAACTCATGTCCCAGATAGTTCACGCCTGCGATGCATCGTTGAACAAATCATGCTCTACCAACCGATGTGGTGCAGTGTACTGATGGATCAGTGAGATTGCTGATTTCCGCAGAGAGTTTCACTGTACGCGAAGACTCGCGCAGCGAGGAAGCGGACGACCGAACAGCGATCTTCTCGAACAACGTCACAAGGAAGTTCGCGTAACGCCAAAAAAAAATTAAATCTAGCAAAAGGTCTGCATAGAAAGAGCTGTGCAATGCGCTTGATTCCTATTTTGGGGGGCAAACTTTATCATGTTATGAACAAGTTAAAAGATTCCTATGTGACACCTCCATCGTGTCCATTGTTACTTGCGCAGATTGTTGATGCTCTGTTCCAGCGTGTGCTGCGTGCCCCCTGATCCATACTGTGACTTACGACCCATTTCGTGCCACCCATTTCGCAGGAGGAACTTTTGACGGCCTGCAACGAAGTGGGAGATTTCAAGCCCCAGTACCGGATGCAATCTGAAATGTTGCGTTAAGAACCGGTATAAGATGATCACCAGGTGCCTTTCTCAAACTCTACAACATTTGTCTATACGAAGGAACCTTCCCGGACATATGGAAAAAGCAGAAGCTCGTTCTTGTCCCCAAAGGAAAGAAAATACTAAACGACCTGTTATCTTACCGGCCAATGTACTCATTGGATAAGGCAAGTAAAGTCTTGGAGAGAATTATCTGTAACAGACTAGTAAGCTTCATGGACGGGCATCGGAGTCCCTCCGACAATCAGTTTCACTTCCGTTAAGGTCATCTGAGGACGCCATCAAAATAGTTGTAGATAGTTGTAGCGGAGCAATCGCTGGAAATTGATGGAGAAGGGGAACGAAGAAATATTGCACTGTCACTACCTTAGACGACAAGGAAGCGTTTAACACGTCTAGACTCCTCAAACTGCATCCTCAACGCATTGTTTCACATAGGATCCTCTGGGTACGTCAGAAAAAACACTGATTACCTTCGCAATCGAGAGTTGTCATACTCAACTGCAACTGGTCAAGAGGCCACCCAAATCACGAGTGGTGTTCCACTGTTTTCAGTCCTAGGTCCTACACTGTGGGTTATCATGTACGACGCTATACTGCGGATCCCTCTACCGGAGGGGGCGAAATGTTTCGAGTTTGCCGGTGACGTACCCGTGATTACTGTTGTAAAATACTTGGAGAAGACCACTCAATTAACAAATGACTCCGTGATACTGATTCGTCGATGTCTTTCAACGGTGAGCCTACAATTGACAGATCACAAAACAGAGGATGTTCTTCTAGCCGAAAATAAAATAAAATTCAAAAACTAAAAAACAAAAGCTTTTTTTAAAGGGATGTACTAAAACATATAAGATAATTTATTGTTTTTATTAAAGTAATGCAATGTCAAATGCTAACACCTCAGTACATATTTAACATAAGTGGATTCTAATAAAAGTAAACGTACTTACTATCTTTATCACTGAAAATGATTTAATATTTTATATTGAATTATTTGTTTTCAAAAAGCGTGTCGCGCGGAATGTTCATAAAAGTGGATTCCAATTAATTTTATTGGACAGTGACGGGTTGGTAAGTAAGTACTTGTCGAGGTATGTATTTTATTTACGATACATAGCAATATTTTTCACAATATTTAGATTTCGATTGTTTTAATCTTTTCTAACAAGATCATTCAACCTACTATATGTCTTAATTTTATACAATCATTCAATCAACTCACAGTATTACTCTTTTCTAAAACTACATTTAATAAAAATGTTACAGGTTCTCTTTCATTAAATAGAGTTGATTACAGGTTCGCCTACGTTTCGAGGTGTATTGACCTCATCATCAGGGCTATTTAGAAATACATAAAAACAGATAGTTTAACAGGCTCAAATCAATAATACATACATAAAAATCTTATGTCAATTAACCACACTTCTTTTAGACTCAACATATTCACAATATAACTAGTGTTTCAATATTCTATAACCTTCAAACAATTTATCTACATTATTTACAGAACATACAAATTTACTATAACATACCGTATTATTAGTACAGAGATGTACTACAATACACCTAGAAAAGTATGCGAACCTATAATCAACTCTATTTAATGAAAGGAAACCTGTAACATATTTATTAAATGATGTTTGAGAAAAGAGTAATACTGTAAGTTGATTGAATGATTGTCTATAATTAAGACATATAGTAGGTTGAATGATCTTGTTAACACAGCAATATTTATTCGCTACCCTTCATTCAATACTTTGGAGTACATATGGACTCTCAACTATGCTTAGATGTTCACTTACTCAGTGAGAATGCCGATCGGGTAACTTCAACCCTAGGGCGTAGAATGCCAAACATAAAGGACAACAGACAGAGTCTTAGCAGGTTACTGTACACCATCAACTATACTTTGCTCTACACATCACCGATATGGTCGGAAGTCATGAAGGTCAAATCATATGAACTGTGTTCCGAAGAAGCACCTTGCGTGTCGTATGTGCATTCAGGATTGTTTCGTATGATCCTCTATGCGTCTTAGCGGATGTGCCATCGATCGATCTCCTGGCCGACCAACGAGCCAGAGTTTACCGACAAATACGTGATTTCGATAAAATCGCTTGCTCAGCCATCACCAAGGAGAAAAAGGAAGAGACCATGTTGAGAGTCGTTGGGGCTCATAGATTATTGGAAATGGACGTATCGTATGATTCCCGTATCGAATATTGCCCCATGGAGCGATAGGAAGCATGGCGAATTGGATCATCAGCTGCCTCGATTAATGACTTGTCATGGTTCCTACAACGGGGATTTAGGGCCTACGAGTTCCGCTTCCATATCGAGGAAATCCATCATGTCCAACATGCTGTCCAGACGTAGAAGACGTGGAGGATGTCTTTTTTACATGTTCACGATTTAACTACGAGAGAAGGGATCTGGAGTGGGCGTTAAAAAAATATTTCGCCTAAGAAGTCTGGTGATGTCTGAAGATGTACGGCGGAAGCTAATTTTGCAACCAATATCATCAAGCATCTCCGTTTCTTAGAAGGTAATAGAAGAGCTAACACGACCTTGTAGTCATTCTACCCCTTGCGGTGTAATTCTTGACAGCGGATCCGTAAGGAGGTACAGAAGTAAAGGGTGGTGGTTTTTCGTGGGTAAAAATTCCACACATTGAGAAATACGGGCTTCACAGCGCCTTTTGAATATATAGACGGCGATCGTGTTACTTATCTGGTAATGAGAGTGTGACTTCACTTCAACAGTTCGAAAAATTATTTATTCAACACAACCCTTTTTTTATTATGTTTACCTGTCCTTCATTCCCACCCCTACCACAGGGATGCTACGGGTATAATATCTGTAGTGTGGACTGATTGTTAACCTACAAAGCACTGGGGATGCTCTTATCTATCTCAACGGCACTGAAAAGTATGGTTTCGTATCTAATATAGGATTTTCCATTATTTTTACGCATCATTTCCATATCATCCCTTCCTTAGGGATATAAGAGATGTCTTACCTCCATAGTGCTTGTTGCCATATAGTGTCATCTGTGTATCAAGTTTGATTGAAATTGCTCCAGGCACTCTAATTATGGCGCGATACATACATTAAATATATATATATATATATATATATATATATATATATATATATATATATATATATATATATA
>NNCF01132656.1:0-29362 GCA_002313205.1 Laupala kohalensis | reverse complement strand
ATACAAATATATATAAAACAAACTAAGTTTAGCCTGACATTTAAATATAATTATTGTTGATTATTTTTTTACACTAAATCCAAGTAAAAAGAACTAATAAAAAGTATGCACAGCAAAAAGCAGTAGAAATTGACAGTTTTTAACAAAAAGTCTACAAAACAATTGTGTGTGATATCCTTGAAACATTTATAAATAATAAATCTGACTACTGAGTAAAGTATCCACCCTGATCACTCAAGAAAAGATGAAGTCACTCGAATCCACAAAGGTAAAAATGACACATTGCAGACCCATCATACTAGTTTAAATTTAGCAAAAGGTTTTGAGAAAATTATACATTCCAGGTTGATTAACTACCTGAAAAAATATAATTTACTGTCCTCTAATCATGTGACACAATAGCAGGTGTAATCACTTTAATTTATGGATTATTAGATATAATCTATTACAATTAGCATCCGATGTAATGTAATGAAATAAATAATAAATTTTAACTACCTTTATGGTCTTTGAATAATATTTATATATTCTGTAAAGAGATCACTACATTTCAACTTGGATTTATGTTATCAGGTGAACAAGTAATAACAAATCATAACAAGAGGAAAAAATTAACATGATACAGACATAAATATGAACATGAAATATATTTACAAAAAAGCTGAAAAACAAACATTTAATTAGATTGTGTTGTATAAATCAGATAGTTTTTTATTGCCTTTGTGTAAATTCAAACTCCCTTGTGTATTTTTATATATATCATTTCTTTGTCCAAACATAATGTATTTTCCCAATCCATTAACTGATCATTATTAATGCAATACGAGATAACTATACTTTGTTCAACAGATTATAAATTTCGTTTGTGCTCCTGGATACTAGATTTTACCCCTCTTATTGCATGACCTACATTACAATTTTTACATTTTATTTTGTATATTATGTAGTTAGTATACATGTTTTTCTCTTACATTTACCTTTTGTTATTATAGTATTTCTTTTATTTTTAAATGTTGAAATCCATTTTATATTTTCATACTTTAGTAATCTATAAAAAGAAGAAGTTATAAATTTGTTGTAAGGAAACATAGCATAAATTGTATTATATAGTGGAGGTTGTGTTAACTGTTGCCTGTTTTGAAGGTAGTACAATCTTTTTTTACAATTTTATAAACAAATTCTTTGTGATAGTAATTAGCATAAAGTATGTTACTGAATTTTAGTTTATTATTATTTTCGATTTCTAATGTGAATATTATTGAAGGGTTGTAACTATTAAATGTATCTAAAATATTTTTTATTTCATTATCTGGCACTATAAAAAAGATTTCATCTTCATATCTAGCATAAAATACTGGTGTAAAATTTAGATACTCAATACAATTTTTTCCTAAATTATAATACAAAATCAGACATAATAGGGCTCATATGACTTCCCCTTGGACATCTCTCAACTTGATGACAATTTTTTGGATTAAATGTAAAATATGAAGACTGCAATAATAATTGAATAGCTATTTCCATCTCTGTTTCTAGAATTTCACAATGATTTTAAATATTTTTCCAATGCGACATAATTCCATTTATACATATATCATTAGGAATGCAAGTGAACAATGATACAACATCTAATGAAATTAATATCATAGTACTATCAAGTGTATTGATTTTATATTTGTTGATGTAATGTAAAACATTAATCACAGAATGATTGGGTTAATTTAATCTATTCCTAATTGTATTTATAATAAATTTAGAAAAACTTTTTAATGGACTATCCTATTATATATTGTTATCCTATATGGGATATTAGTTTTGTGGTTTTTTGGTAAACCATAAGCCAAAGAAATATTACTCAAGGTGGTATATAATCTATTATATATTTATGTATCTATGTAATTCTTTAATTTCCATTGTTTATGTGATTTTTGTAACTTTCGTAATATTCTACTAATTGGATTTATATTAATATTCATATGTAGNATATTCTATTAATTGGATTTATATTAATATTCATATGTAGAGCTGTCTTGTAACACAGATTCAATTTTTGCAATGTATTTAATATTAAATACTAAAACTGTCACATTTCCCTTATCTCCTGCTGTTAAAAAGACTTTATTCTCCTCTAGATATGTTTTCACAAAATTTCTATTGAATATCACTTCTTTCACAATACCTGGTTTGTGTCTGTCATTTCAGCTATTTTCTTGCACCATTATCATAAAACTGATTAATGACTTTCAAATCTATTATTATTGTCTACAGGTTGCTTTTTAACGTTTAACACTAAAAATTTTATAATTTCAAAGTTTATTGTTTTTCTGTGAATAATATTTTACTTTTATTAAATTAAATTAAGTTTTATTAAATAAAAGGAAGCATATAGTAGTTATTATTCTCCATCTGGTGAAAGCTTTTGTTATTGTAGATCCCACACTTTTGTTACAAAAAATAATTAAATTTTGCATCAGGTGACTAATAGAAATGTTGCTAGCAAGCTGTTTAAATACAAGAACAAATAAAGTAAAAATTAAAAGGGTCTGAAATGAAGAGCAAATAAATAATGTGGTGTGCCATATGCAGTATACTTGGCCCTTTCATTTTTATAACTTACGTCAATGATATGCTGCTAAATCAAAAAACTTTAAAGTTGCCCATGCAGATTGATAAAGACTTGTATAAATTTTTGATAAATTTAAAGATTATTTGTTGGAATCAAACAATTTTGTGGTGGTGTTCATTATTCCTCATTTTTACCATTACAAAAAGGACACTGCAATAAACTCTCTTCTTCTTTACTGAAAAAAAAGGAAGAATCTCTATCTTCCGGAAATAAGAATACTGAACAACACCACAAAATGGTTTAGTTACAACTAATTATTATTAAATTTATCAAAATGTGTATATGTAAATTTCTCAAACTAGGAGATTCTCTACCAGACAAGGTGACAATCAAGATATAAAATTTTGACAGCAAGAATGATTTTTCATGTGACTATTTAAAAATAATAGATTGTTTCAAGTATCTATATCTTTATGTTTACTACCTGACAAGATGAGAATAAAATAGTATATTGTAAATAAAAGGAAATGGATATCCATTATTTGTGATTCACAAGTTGAATAAAATTTTTAATTAAAATCAACTGATGATATTGTATTTTGCTTTATTAATCTTAATAGCAATGTAAGTTATAAGAACCTGGTGTAGTACAAGTGAACAGGTGATTAATAAAATACAAGTGCTGTACTATCACATAATAAAAATAATTTTTGATAAAAATGCCAGGGAATCGATTTAAGACTTGTATATTGAAATCTAAAAATGTACAAAAGTTTATAATTATATTTAACTTCTTTACATGTTTAATGATTTAAAAATAACTAAATTAAATAGTATAATGATAAAGAAATTTTTATAATGTGAATTTAGAAATAGGTCAAAATGTCTATGATTATATGGCAATTATAATGTAAAAGATATTACATCTAATAATTGAATTTTTAGAAAATCAGAAAACACTGCACATAAACTTAAAATGTTTGGGTATTGGTAAAAAAAAATCTATTGAAAGAATGGATTTTAAATAATATAGAATAGATAATTTTGGAAAATATCATAGTTACAATGCATAGCAATTACTGGCAGATCAAGACTGTAGTGAAGGGGTGAAAGGTAATTGGGAACAATTTTTGTTTATAAATTATGGTTTTACAACACAAATTTTATAAATATTACCATATGTGAAATGCATTAAATAGAAAATAGACAATTAACAATCTGGTATTATTAATATCAATAATTTATTTAAATTATTAACATGGTATTATTAGTTTTATAAATATGGTATTTTTTGGTTTTTAAATACAGTATTATTAATTTTTTAAATTTGGTAATACTTTTACAAAATATGCTATTCATCAACTTTAATTTTTTCTGATGAGAATTTGGGTTCAGAAGGGTGGGGTAGAGCCATAGCCCTCCTGATCCTTCCCATTGTCACTGATAGTAGTATAACTTATTATGAAGTTAAATAATAGGTCAGGTATTAAAAAAGGAAAATGCCAAAATAATTTAACAATATAGGGCATAGTTTATAGGTGTGAAATTCTAAAATGTAAGATGGTCCACATATTTTGGAGGATTGTCAAGATAGGCAATTTTTTGCAATAAGTCCTCAATATGCAAAATTTGAAATTATTTATAATCTTTTTTATCTAGAGAATCGTGTTTATCCAAGGCAAAAAGAGTTAAATCAGGGAATTGTAGGTCTTAATAAAATCTGTAAAATGAGATGTAGTGTCAAATTCTTGGATTAGATATTGCAAAAATCACAGAAAACTACTGTCATGTTTTTTTTGCTATATTTATTTAAGATGTTTTTCATCTATATTTGTTAATTATGCCAAACTTAAAGCTGTTAAAATTAGAAATTTCTACAGTTGATTGCGAAAGAGTGTGCTTAAACTGTTTAGTATCAAAAAACAGTCCTTTTAGGCAACAAAAACAAGGATGATGTTATGAATATATCAACCGATCTTTGCAAATTAAGAAGTGACCAACTGTAGTGTGTTCTAAATAAATTTCACCTTCAATTAGGACAGTACAGCCGTTTTTGGCATATCGCAACAATTGTTAAGTAACAATGTCAGGAAAAATAAATCAATGTATTTTGGCAATTATTTAACGCACAGCACATATCATTATATCATTGTTTTTGTTAGTCCAATAACTACATTTAAGTGCCATAATAGTAAAAAGATTTACTCTTTAAATTAGATATTACAAAAGAAAATGAGTGGGTTTCAGAGCTTTTTGCATTAACGAATCAACAAATTTGAATCTACAATGACTCATTTTACAGTTTTATTAAGACGAACAACTTGCCTTTTTAATTTTCATTATCAAAGGTAAATACCCGAGTCACTAGATCAATTAAACCAGAGTACTTTTACATTTTAAGGGCTTATACCGAAAAATTGACACTATTTACAATCCATGAATGGTCTTTTTGTATTTAACATTATAGAACTCTACCCTACCATCTTAAAATAATTTTGACATTATCATTGGGTTGGTTTTCCATTACCCGAACTATTATAAGGTAATGTTCTATTCATATATTGTTTTATACCAGGCTTGAACATAGCATAAGATTCTGATGTGATTTTTATACACCCTCATAGTGAAACAATAAAACCTATATTGTAAATGAAAGAACCTTTTATAGAGCTAAAATAATTGAAGGAGTGACTTTAATTTTTTTAAACATAATATATAACGAATGCTTTTTTTTGTAATTATTAACTGTTAATTAATTTAATGCTGGAACAAAAAAATATATAGTGAAACCTAATTATTTAATTAATGAAATAGTTATCTAATTATTTTAAAAACAATCTGTTACTGATTAGAAGAAATGCATCATTTTTCTAAATTAATAAAAATTAGGTGGCTGCTTCATCTTGAACAGTAAAGCTGTAACATTCACTACTAAGTTGTAAGAAAATGGTATAATAAATTAATGTTAACCAATATTTTTCAAATATATCTTTAATAATAATTTATCCAGAATATTATTATAAAAATGCAAATAAATGCAATTTTTTCTCTTTTGAATTTCATACTGAAAAGTAATTGAACTACTATAGCAGTGAAATTGAAACAACTTTTTTACAACCAACTATTATTAATTTTGATAGAGTACTATTCATTATGAATCAAACAAAAATCTGGTTCATAAATACTCCTAATGTACAAAGTTCATAACAATATACAACTCAAATCACTAACATTTACACAAACACTTAACTCTATTCACTAAACATACACTTGACAAACAGGAAGCTGCATGATATTATTTAGCAATTAATAGGTACAGTGAAAGGCAATCAAAATTTTTGAAATTTTTCAAAGAGAAAGTAAGAGGTTCCATTTTTGCCAAGAAGCAGGAAGAATATTGATTTCTTATCTATAGAAATATTAACATTTTGTATTTTATGGTAATTAACAAGGTGTTCATAATTCAAAAATGTAACAAGATTTTAACAATTATTTATTGAAACAAGAAACACAGTAGTATAGTCTCACAATAAAACTTCAACCACCACATACATTTTTCAGTATCATACAATTATAATACACAAATTTTCATTTAAATTAATTAGCAACTAATATGTAGTAATAAATGAAAATGGAATTTTTCTGTTGAATGAATTTACTTCGATTTTCAATCATTTGTGTGACACTTGAATAACTTTGTTCAGTTGTTTATTAATAAGAAATAATTTTTAATTCTGTAAATAATTAGATTTTACTGAGTAAAAAAATTTAAATTATTTTTTTTGTGGGAATATCCAAAAACTAGTGAAGTTGTGTCAGTGGCNTTTTTTTGTGGGAATATCCAAAAACTAGTGAAGTTGTGTCAGTGGCATCCACTAAATAGTATCCAGTGTAGAGTGAGACATCGTGGCTTTTAAGCAGTTTACCCAATTAAGGAATGGAAACTTTTGTGTAGACTAAGTAAAACACCTGTGTTATCTAGGGTATCACAGTATGCTAGCAAAATACCAAGAACTTAAAATTGTATTGGTGTTTTTGTTTAACAAGACACATATCTTTATTTAGTGCAGCAACATTTGTTTATATTTTTTATGTCCCACCAGAATGACTGCTGCTACAATATTTCTTAGTGACACATGTTTATTTATAATTAATATGGAAAATACTAATAATAAAAATTTACATTGTGTTCTGAATGTATTAATATAATGTTTTTTTTCATCAAAGCTTTTTTTTAAGGATAATTTTAATATTGATTCACATTACATTATTTTCCAGGGGAAGTGGGGTGCAGGGATACACTTTCCCCATCACACCGTCCCTTCATCCATCCGCCACTGCTATGAAGCTGAAGAAACAGCGTTTATATATATTATCCAAAGTAATAAATTAATTTTTGTGGTGATAAATTAGTAATTTTATTAGTAAAAATACAAAAAATATTCATATTTATTGATCTCAACAGCTGTAGAAGCGGGAAGAATCCTTATTTTTAATGACATCAGTAAAAAATTTGTGTTAGTACTCATTCATTATATATTTATTTCTATAACCACTCCTGTGNTTTCATTTCATATTTATTTCTATAACCACTCCTGTGTAATTGTGTTAATTGTGCCTCAAAGGCTGTACCAAATAGTGGAGCAGAATAGGCAACGATCAGCTGATCAAGACAAGATGGTGGCGGCGTTACGTGAATCTGAGGTCAGACGTCCTGGCAGCACTGAATCGTAAACGGATTGTAATTGTGAGTAGGTAGTAAAAGATATTGATTTCGATTCGTGTATCTCGTGACATGACGTACATATTAAGACATCATTGGTTTTTGGTTGCATAGAAAGTTTAATTTTTGCAGATTTTTTTGAAAAATGCCAACCATCCGTTGGGATGAACACACTGCCTACCTTACCGATTCTGTGTCTGAATTATATAGGAATTCAGAATTTACTGATTGTATTTTGGATGTGGAGGGAGGGTCAATACAAGTTCACAAGACCATACTAGCTGCGTGCAGCCCATATTTCAAGGTAAACTTCGTTGATGAGATCTTCTTATGCTTATTAACATACGTATTGTTTGTTTGGTTATGTACGAATCTTGCCTATGACTTCAATATGTACGTATTTGTAAAAAAACGATGGTTTGATATGGTTTATTCGAAATTGGAACATTTTTCGGTGAGCTTATTGATAATAAGAATACCTCAATATAAATATATTTGATATACTATAAAATGTTGTGGATGAGTAAAAGCATTCCGTGTTCATTTATACTACACCAATGTGAGTGTAACATACCATATGTCCTATGTGAAGGATTTTTGATTGAAACTACCCTTTACCCTATTGTGATGTAAAACATTATCGACTGATGTTGAAAATAAACACATCCACGAGAGAAATAACACTCTACCGTCAGTGCTAGAGCATTTGTACAATACATTAGTATATGTATTCTTTTTTTAGACATAGTATCACACTTATATACTAGTGTAATAATAACCTCATTAAGAATGACTTTCGTGTGTCACACTTCATCTGGATATTTTTTTGTAGATTTACATGATCTTTATTATTCAAACCAAGTATTCTTTTAAAATATGTATATAAATGATGTATAATCGATACTTGTTTTGTTAATATAATTTGCTAATTAATTTTGTTTTCCATGTGAACAGAAGCTGTTGAAGAATCACTATGCAATTTCGTTCATTCCTATAAAAGATGTCAAATACCAGGACTTGAAACTTATTTTGGATTTTATTTATTATGGAGAAATAGATGTACATATCCAAAATGTGGCTTCTTTAATAAAAACTGCTGAAGTAATGGAGATGACCTCACTAAAACAGGGATTTTCTCGTTGTGTATGTTTGTCTCAAAAGCTACTGATTCGTGATAATTTATAATTTTCTCCTTTCTAGTGTGTCAATTCTATTTTTAGTTTGGGGAGGACTTCTTCTGCAATAACACAAGTATAAGGAGTCTGGAAGACAGGTGCTCTTTGTCTTGTACAAAACTGACAAGAAATGATACAAAGAATTTGTTAGAGGAGCAAATTTCCCATGATTCCACTGTCCTTTGCATGAGAGAAGAGAGATTAAATTCTAAGAGTCAAAACATTCACTTGCATTCAGTGGGTGATTCTACAACAAAACATTTGATTGATTTCCCAGATGTATCTGAGAAATTGAATAAAGATCAACCAAAGGGCAGCATTCCCAATACCTGTGACAGCTTTAGGAAAATTACAAAACAAGATGAAGAAAATGTTAATGATGAATTAATTCCTTTAACTTTTGTTGCTGTTCCTCCAGTTTCGGAGATAAATGAACATATTGAGGAGCATCAAGACAACAGGTGTTTTGATTCAGTTTTAATGGATCCTCTTGGAGAATATTCGGGTAACGTTAATGTTGCAAAGGAAAGAAATATTAAAGAGGAATGCACTTTCCAAAGTGAACTGCAAGTGAAGAATGAACCCAAGGAAGAGAATGATGTTTCTGAATCAATGACAGAAGTGGTTCTCATAGCTGACAAATTGACTTGTTTATGTCATGAGTTGAAAAGTACCGATAGTAATCCATTTGTATCCTGTGATCAAGAGAGTGCCATGGAGAGCAATCCAGATGTTATACTTAGTGATACATTGTGTTCTGAGGGCTGTGCAGCTAAAGAAAGGCATGCCATTGAAATAAAATTTGAATCTATCTGTGAAATTTCTGGTGCTGATGTGAAAGAGGAAAAAGTATTTGAAACTGGTCAATGCCTAAATCATTGTGTAGGTAATGGTACAGGAACACCTCCAGTGGGACCTGAAAGTGAGTTGTTAAAAAGTGGTGCTCAGCATTATTCAACTATTGATTACCAAGAAGATGTGAAAGAAGAAGAACATGATGCATCTACAAATAAAATTGGCTCCCCTTTTCACTTGGAAAGTGGAAACAAAACCCCAGGTAAGATCATTTTATTGCTTATTTTTTATAGTAATTGGGAAAACTATGTTTCAGTATTGTTTTAATTTTTCCTGAACCAAAAGGAGGGAATTATTTTTGATCCCAAAGGGTGAGTGTGGTAATAAGCCTTGAACTAAATTTTGTTTTAAACTCCTAGTAGTGCAAAGATGTTGCCTTTCAATGCAAGAATTAAAACAGTTTTTTAGTTTAGTTGAAAAAGGTCTTGAGATGGATTTGTAGAAAAGTATCTTGAGATGGAACACCTAGGGAAAGTTTTGTCCAAGAAATGTTTTTTCTATTTTTACCTCATTTTTTATCTTTAATGAAAAATTGTAGTCTAATTCAATGAGATGAATTTTAAAGATCTTTATTTTAATGCATAAATTAGTTTATTTAAGTTCAAAAGTAAAGAAATAAAATATGTGCTAAAATGTCTTGAATATGACATGTTAAAAAAGGAGTTATTGTTTCTTTGACTTACCAAGATATTAATATTCCAATTGTCAGAAGAGGTCAAACGAAGTGTTTTGTGATTTGAAATTAATCTGTATTTTAGTTCCTAAAAGAAAATATTGACAGGTATGTGATCTTATTCCTTATATTTCCAAGACAGATTTTGTATGTGATTATATATGTTTTGGGTGTGTATCTCTGTACTTTTCTCTCTCATTCATATTCTTTTTTATTAATTTTTTTCAATATCATACCTTCATTAGTCATGTTAATTACTTATTATTATATACGTTATAAATGATGTATTGTAATATTTATCGCAACCACTGAGCTATGTTCATATGCTGTGTAATAATAAATGTCTAATTAACTTCCCCCAATACAGCTTTGTTTCATAATTTGTTTTTTTTAATATGAAACAAAAATCTATTATTATATATCTATTATTGTATTCTATCATTATATTTTAATAGATATCGATAAGAATCTATTTATCTTATCTTTTCTGATCAATCTTCATAAGAATTTTCTATCTCAGTTGCTTTATTAGATATTGAACTCTGAATTTCAGCAAGTTGCCAAAAAAATTCTCCCAACTTTTGAATTTTAAGTTTTAAGTAAATCCTTATTACATTCAAATATTTGTTTCATATTGATGTGCTAATAGAAAGTTTGTTGACTAATCTTTATGACTTATCTGGCAATATTTTAAAACTAATCATGTTTTAACCATGTTGTGGTACAAAAGCATGTTTTTAGTGTTAAGTACCTGTGATGAAGAAAGACCTAAGTATCTGGATATTGGAGGATTAACAGTTCTGTAAAGTGAGAACAAACTAAGAATTTCGTCACTGATACTGAACATCTTCATGAGAGACAGTTGATTAAATATTGCCAGAAATTGTCTCACTAAGTTTGTATAATCTGTTGTTACCTAGTATGTGTAAACATGAATTATAATATTAACATTAAAACTCAAATATCAATACACCTAAAAACTTAAGACATATTAGAAAAAATAAAAAAAGAGAGAGGAAAATGAAAGATACCTTAGCCCTAATAGTGTCGGGATCGAAAAGAACAAGCAGTGACCAAGGAAGTTCAGGAAAGAGAAAGGAATGAACCTTGCAAAAGTAAGTGACCTCACCTTGGGGCCCCGTGTTTGCCAAACACGTACTTACTAGATGTAAGACCCTGAGGGAAAAAAGCCAGAACAAACAAAAATGCAAAAATATCGGGCACTTTGAGGCAGAAATTCATAAGATCTGGAAACAAAATTAAGTAGTAATTATTCCCTCCATAGTTTCAGCAACTAGAGTCATTTGCAACACACTAATTGGGCATCTTGCAAGATTGCTGTTAACCAGAATTGCTGAAATCTGTTATATTATAAACATGCCACCTAAGAAGGAAATTTCTGTCTTGACAAAGACAAAATTTTACTGCCTGCTTGGCATATATTCATGCTCCAGCTACCTGTTTAAGCAATTGCACAACAAAAATTAATAATAATATCGATAATAATAATAATAGTAATAACAAAATAATAACGGGATTGTCTGTAGTAATTTATAATAATGTGTTAAAGAAAAATGGTAATAGCACAACCAACAAAGTATCTCTGAAGGAGTACTTGTCGTTTATAACACTTGTATCTCAAATATTGGAAATAATGTAAATAAAAAATGTTTAGTTAATAAATAGTTAGATAATAAATTCGCTAAGGAAGGAAATAAAAAAATGGCAAATGCTAATATGTGCACTGAGTTTATATTATTAGCTATACATCAGGAGTGTAGATACAGAAACTACAAAAACAAATAATTTTTTGTACATAAAATACCAGAACACATCCTCATATTTGTTTAGTGTGCTTTTTGATATTATGCATTGTTAAATACAGAACACGTTATATTTTTAATTGGTCACCAATAAACGGAACTCAAAAATATGTAATATAGGTAAGAACGCCTGAAGTTTCTGGGAAATTCATTATTTTATCGTGTTATATAACAAAAAAAAATTTCCTTTAAAAAAAATTAATTTTAATTTTTTTTAATTCAGAAGGGAGTTAAGCGATACGAAAATACTGTATTTTTTTCTACCGAAAACATAAAAGTGGAGTTGATGGGTAAAAGGACATCAGGAGGTTGATGGGTAAAAGGACCTTTAATTCTATGTATTCGAATCTTTCATCATCTCTTCCTGAATTGCTGTTACTGTGAGATCGATGACCCAAATCCCGGTTGTCCTTTCTAGTTAGTCCTTTGACACTCTCTGGTAAGACTTAATTATATTAACCGTGAGTACCCATGATATCTTTCTTTAAATTCTGACATCGTACCTGTGAGGCATTGGCGTCTGAAATGTCATTTAGTATGTTTTTTAGCGCTGGAGAGGGAATAAGTTGTTAAACTAGTTTTGGAACACAGTATGGCTTCATAATTGAAACAATTCGAGAACATTTGGACCATTTTCAAAACTGACAAATGTAATGTGTATAAACAAATACTTCTAATAGATGGTTCTAAAGTGAGCCTAATAGCTTCATTGTGATGGTTTTTTTGTAATAAAACACACATATTTTAATAAATTGAGTAAACTTCAGAAATTTGATTAAAATCCGGAATCTTTATGCATTTATTTCTATAAAAATATAGAATTTTAAATTTGACATCTTATAAGATAACCTACAAATTTTGAATCTGCATCCTCATTGGAATAACGATTGTGTGACCTATTTTACACAATCGAAACAAGCATGTCTTCCTACGGAACGTAAACACGAATTTTAAAATAATCCATTCAGTTTAACGTCGTGTTTGTATTAGTCGTGCATTAGTGTCTGTGAGGCACTAATAGTTTTTACAGTTACGGCGGGCATTGCTCTTCACTGGCACCATACTCATTCTTTATAATTGCGCTGCTGCTACCAGAACCACGGGAAGAAGCAACGTAACACCTAGAATGAAAGATAGCAGTGCGCGGATCCTTAAAACGAATAATTTTGTCTATATCGACTGACGAAATTTCCTCGGTGTCTGTGGAGTATGTTTCGGGCACTAGGGGTTAAGCAGACGCATAATTAGTATACTTTTCATCTTCCTCTTGTAATGTTGAAATCCATTTCTCGTCCTTTATTTCATGTTCCTCCAAATTTGCAATTATTCGCCTCCTGCATACGTGATAATCATATTCCTTCAGTATTTCTTTTATCCTCCCATCTAATTACACTACCGCATTCCTCCATCCTTCTCTCGAGTGTCCAATCATCATCTTCGTCTTCTCTTCTGATTTTCTTATTCTAAGCTTAAGAACTTCGACCTTGACTTCCCTATTCCTCAGTGCTGTTTTCTGTTATTCTATCCGACTATCTACTTTAACGATGATGGCCACATCTCCAGCCTATCCACGTATTCCATTTTCTCCATAAATTGTACTAATACCGATCCTACAATATTCGTTTCAATGGTAAATTCCGTGGACAACCAATTTTGATTTCAAGAATCATTCCTGTTTGCTGTTTCAAACGTCGGTTTAAAATCAATAAGTGAGGCACGTAGAAAATTTCTTTTTTTTTAACCTTGTAAACCCATTGTGTACAGAAGAACATAACTGTAAGCTCTGCAAATAGTATTAAAACTTTTATCTCTGAATATTTGTTGTTATATGATTAAAGTAGATGTTATTCGAAGAGTCTCTGTGAGAATTTGATAATCCGGTCTAGAAGGGTCGAAATAAGACATGAAAGACTTGAAACGTGGTAATGGCATGCGTTGTTTCTTGACGTTCTTAGCGTGGATACGGGTGCTTTGTATTGCTAGTGTGACAGCAGATTATGAATCGAAAAAGAAAAAAAAAACATTGGAATTAATGTGAAAAGTTAACAAATTATGGAGGATGTTGCAGAAGGATACAACTAGCGGTAGTAAATTATAGGACATTGCTGTGGAAGAGACGTGATACAAATGAGTTACATTTAGAAAACAAAAGAAATTAATGCAGCAAAATTAAGGTTTATGTATTTTACATTCTGTTAATTTTGTTTTGAGCCGAAAACCCGTTTGGAAAAGATGCAGTGGTTTGAAAATAGTAAAAAAATTGATTTTGTAATACGAGGGTGAATCGATATATGTCGCAAACATGTTCCCTTTATATTGTTTTAAATTACAAGCGCATTTTTTGCCAGCATGTGTGTGCTTATTTTATACTTTTTGGAGACATCTCATAGGCACACAGTCAGAGGCAGCCAGTGTACGATGGCGCTTGTGTTGCATGAGTATACATGAGAAGAATAACATGCAGTTGTGGTTTTTTTTGTGAGGGCGTGCATTGACATCCAGAGGAATCACTCCCTTTGTCAGGAGTACAGGTTGCTTGAAGTGTACGGGCTCTCTCTGTTCCCGCAGAGAGGTTGAGTAGGACGCGGTATTCTGTCTCACCGTAAGGCCCAACGCAGGAGCAGTTACCAACATTTCGTTGCGAACGCTTAAAACGTTTACCGTACAGTCCCGACCTCCTGTGAGTTTTGTCAGTTTGGGCCCCTAAAAATCATTTGGGTGACCGTCATAAAAATTGATGATAACGCAATTAAAGAGGTTATTCGTTGGCTTTGACAGCAATCAAAAGAATTATTTGCCACCGGTTTTCAAGGACATTATTACCTCTATCCAGTTTTGCGACTTATTTCTTTAATTATTTACGTATATCGTATTCCGGTCATGTGCATGGATAAGATAGTGTGATATTCACTGTAAGAACCATGTAAAACCCGCCGTATGTAGTGTACGGCTGACTTCCTAATAGTACAGTTTTTTTCATTCATCTTGTTTCATCTGTCCCCTTGTTTATATAGCATGACAATACAAGTATGTAATACTACTTATAACTATATTTGCGCTATTCATGTTTGCGCCGCACAACTTTGTCACTTTGCGCGTTGCCCTTCCCCGCCAACGAGGCACCGTGAGGGTTTCTACTATATCTCCTGTAACTAATGCTAACTATTTTTACATATATTTCGCAAATACGTTGTATTCCGCCTCCGTCTGTATTGATTTCTCTTGTTTTATTTAGAATATGTAGCACTTAACTCCCGTAAATGACATGCTCCGTCTGGGGCGTAAGAGGGACTCTCTCATAGCATGTCGTGGATTTTCCTCCGTTGAATTAAAATTTCATTCTTGTTCTAACTGTAGCCCAAATCTTTTTAAATAAATCCCAAAATCTCCAATTCCTTTAAGATATCCATCATTACTTTAGGTGCCTCAAACCATTTCCGATTCTTTGTAGCATATCCTTCAAAATATTAATGGTATATACACTGATGTCCCTCTTCTCTTTGTACTCTCTCTCCATCGTATTGTTCTTGTCCTCAGCGGAAATGCAGTCAACTTACAGCTTGCATTTTTTATCTCTTCATTATTTATCTTTATCTTCCCGTCTCTTTTCAGAGAGAAAGAAACTTCATTCTCTGCCCATGAAGATCAATTGGCATTATTCCAGTTGATTCCTCAGTTTTATTACTACCAACTATTGACGACAAACAACCTCTTCACAAACTGTAAACTTATCTTCATCCTTCGCTAATCCTATAAGAAGTAGGGATAACTCCTAGATTGAATGCCCTTTTTAGTGAAGAATACCCAATTCTTTTTCTGCTCTCATGACAGTTTTATCTTCGTAACTAACTTTGAAATTTTGTCTATTTTGCCGTTATCACTGAATGAGAAAATTCTTGTTTTTTGCGAAGATAATGTTAAATCACTTGTGGGTAATGTTAAAACACTTGTTAAATCACTTATGGTAATACATTTGTTAATCATACATCCCTGTGCGTTACACTCCATCGCAGCACGTGAATCTGCATATATTAGCTGAGTTACGTCATACGCATATGCAATGTTGTCTGTATTATGGCAACCAGACCACAACAAAATATTGTCAAATACCGCATTTAAAAACATGGGCCCATATGCAGAACGCTGCAGTCATGCAATTGTTGCTCACCTGTGTATTCTCTGATTCCCAATTTTCAATATTAACCTTTTTCACAAAATTTGCCTTTTCTACCATATTCAAAAGATATTCAGGGAGTCCTTTGTGCATCAATGTGTTGACAATTTCCGCCCATTTTGCATGCTCCCGTAATTAATTCTGATGAACAAACCTTATCATGGTGTGATTTGTCAATTTTGCAGGAATAAATCCATATTGTATGTTGTTCATTTCTCTATGAAAAGCAAAGATATCTGTATTGGCTGTGTTCAAATCTTATCGCATAATTTCCCGAAACTGGGTATTTATGTTATCTGCTTATGATGGTTCTGTTGGTGTAGCTTCTCGGCCTTTAAAGAACAAGCAGACCGTCCCTATCTTCCAACAAAAAGGAAAGTAAAATTGCTGCAATCAGTCGTTATATATTCAAAATAAGGTATCTTGTATATTCTCAATCATATAATGTAGCATTTTATTAGATGTGTGGTCATATTCCGATGCCTTCTTTTTCCCCATCTTTTTCACCCTGCATCATTTCCTTATTTGTTTCTTTTCTCTACTTCATCATGCGTCCAACATGCTGCATTATCCTGATGCAACTATTTATCTATTAGTGTCTTTAATGAGTGACTGTTATGTATGTCTCGCAAACTTTAACTCCTGCTTACAAACTCTTAATCGCAAAGTCCACCACATGAATCCGCACATACCCTGTTTCTTCTGTCGAATGTACCGTGGTCATATGCGTTGAATTGCGAAGTGCAGGGATTCCACTGCTCCCACCTTATTCTCAGGAAAGTTAACAACCTCCGCATTCGTTCTTTTATTTGTATATTATGTTGTGGCATATGACTCGAATCTACCCATTGATCATTTCGCGTGCACAATTTTTTTTATCCCTACTTCCATGCTCCACTTTCAGCTCTATATCCTGATCATCACTGTGTATTCCATTACATAACTTCTATGATATTACTTGCAAATGTTTCCACGTGATAATTTAACTAAATCTATCCCAGATTCTCCAAGTCCTTAACAGGATAGTGACCGCCAACTCTCATAAATACTAACATTATAGTATCATAATAAAACTATTCTGGTTCCTTGCCCCATTCATTCGTTGTCTTGTTCAATAGTATGCGCGTTCTAGCATTTGCGTTGAAACATAACAGTATGCTTTTCGCTTTTCACTTTCATAATTTCTCTGTTCATTTTAAAATCTTGTCATATATTTGTCTTTGGAATATTTGCTGTAATAATTTTTTTTTTACTATATTCTTTTTTCTCCAAATATATTGAGTCTCCTGACAATGTCCTTCCTATAGTGCCCAAGTACAAACACCTCTCCTCGCCGCTACAATGGTACTCCATGGTTCTGCCATAATGATCCTGTAACCAAGTGGTAAATGTTGCAATTAAACTTGGGCATGATACAACTCTCGGAAGCATCCTATACTGATGTCGTGTTTCCACATACATTCACCTAACTTTATTAATGTTTTCGAGCGATGTAGAATGTACTGAACATTTTATGCATACTTGATTCGTGCCATTAATATTCTTCACAGCTGTATATTTTTGGCAATCCTTACTGAAAATAGTATGGTCACTTGCTACTCCTTTACGGTGGCAATGCAGACACGCGGACGCCGTGATGCTATCTCTATGTAGAATTCCACGTTTTGCCATAATCCCTTTCAATTTCCTCTTCTTTTATTTGGTATTACAACTACGAGATTGCCTTCTGCCGACTTGTCATATCAATTCACACCGGGTTCCCTGCCTCCATCATCGAATACAATCCCGCTTTTTTCATCAATATTGCTCCTTTTTTCATCTATATTGCTCCTTTTTCCATCAATATTGTTCAAAACCATTTTCTTAATTATCTTATTTTTTCTTCCCTGTCGAAGTACTGACGCATACGATGCATCATTCTGTGGACTTGTCATACGGTTCGCTATCTGCTCTATTCGCTTTTGCAAGTATCATCTACCCGTTCCAATTCCTGATTTCTGCTCATCCTCCTTCATACACATTCTGCTCTGCACTGGGGGTTGCGCATCTCACGAAGCACCACAATCATCTGCGACACCAATTATCCTTTATGGTACCCTTTCTCCGTTTCTCCGCACTTTCCACCGCAGCATGTAATCTTTGACCCATACTTTGTCTCATGAATGCCGAAACTACCTTCTCTCGAATAACTGTCATGGAGTAATACGTTAAGTCGTTCCACTGTGTCTCGAAGCTGTGCCCCTTGCTGCAATTATAATTGAGCACATTTCGTCTAAGAAGCTTCTGTCATAATTCTTGTATTTTATATAACATGATTGCCTATAAACTTGCGTTTATATGGCGAATGGTATTCTCTTTAAATATCTGTTCCATTTTACCAACCTGGTTTCTCAATTTTATTATGTCAATACCCTTTCGTACATTATTCTCCATTGTCACTACACCTATATTCCTGATTTTTTTTCATGAGCGAGTTCCCACCTCTGACACATTGCTGGCACGTGTACATTTTCCGCAGTACTCATTGTATTTGGCGTTCCAGAACCCTTATCGCCATCCATTACAGTATCTAGCGGCACCTTCTCGAGCTTTTTCACTGTTTTCTTCTTCTACCCAGTGATGTGGGCCTATTGGTCTCACGTTTTGTTGTTTCTTTTGTCCACCCTTTGGTTTTTGGATTCTTTTAACGGGAGGTCCTTTCGGTTAAACCCTTCCCCCTCCCTATTATTTTGATAATGATTGCTTCCACCAGTTTTGCGCAATCGTTTGAAATGCGCATGTCTCTTACACACGTGTCAATTTTTTTCGTTTTATCTATCCTTCTTTGTACTTATACTCTTTTGATATGTAATAGTACAATGTAGTCCTCTGCTTCCTCATGCACATGTACCCCATCCGTTTGGTCCACCTCGTTCAGGAGTTACGTGCTTGTGTTTTTTAAATTAAATTTTCTGTTTGCTCGTGTACCTTTTTTGATTTGTGCTTTTGACTTTAGAGTTGCGATTTCTTCATGTGAGGTCCTTAGTGTTAAGACCCCTTTACCTCCCATCTTATCAATTTTCTATGCTACGAAATTGATCCGAAAAACTAAATGTACATAAATGTTCAATGTAAATGTCCGAAAAAAAACCGGAAATTAAACCTGTCCAAGAAAGAGTTAACAACCATGTTAATGTTTGAAACATACAACCATGAGGAAAAATAATTAGCATTTGAAAATAATTAAGTATTTTTATTCATTAAAATTGAAGGAACTGTACAAAGATATGACAAAGAAAAATTCAAAAAGTTGTTCCCTCAGTCGGGAAGTGATAAAATCTTGAATAAACTCTGTCAGATGGTAGTGAGTGGTGGAGAATTTCTTATACCAACAATTCTGTAATTTATTCGCGCCTGGTGTTTTCCAATTGTACAATTTCCTAAAAACGAGACAAAGCATTTCGATTGTGAAAGTGGGCTCATTTATTTGAGATGATTTGACAATTTTCGTATTCTGATTTGGTCCATGCCGTATTTGATTTGTGGGTGACTGTTGGGCCAAATCAATCCCCAAACATTCTTTCTTGAGTTTTCATCGGCTTGTCCGTGTTTCCTATGCTAATACCTCTTTTGTTTACTTTGGAGGTCCTTGATTCGTATTGAGCAAGAACGTTTTTTCCCAGACGTTTTTTTCCTGTAGCGTGTGAGACGCTTTGATAATGCCAATAGGTTTTTGTCGCAATGTATCGAGGTGCTTTATTTCATTTGCGTTGTGAGGATAATGTATGGCGTATTGTCTGGCTTGGTGAAATATGGGTTTTACCTTGTGTAGTTTATCGGACGTGTTTCCTTTTTTTTAGATTAATCCAATTTCGTCTCTGATCAATTTAGTTTCCTTTGTGAAACCGCGTGAGTTGTCGAATATCAATTCTGATTCTTTTTATGCGATTCATTAGTCGTCTTTACCAGTTTTTTTTCTATTGATGGTCTGAAGCGCGCTGCAACTCCGAAGTTTGGCACCATTGCATCTTGTGGCACCAGGATATCGTAATGTGCAAATCTTCAAATGGTTTTCTCTTGAAGGTCCTTTGGAGGCAGTACTTCAGTACTCCTTGCCACCTTCTCTGAGCAATTCTGTTTAGGATTTAGAAAGCGGTTTTCGGGTTAGTCTGTAAAATCGGTAAAGGAGTTATAAATTCATGCCTTACAATTTCTGTCATCAGTATTGTTCCGACTTTGTTAGATTTTTCGTGTGTGTTTTTGCGCTATTTTCTACCCGGTCAGTGTCTGTATGTTCGAATTTTTTATCTGTAGAATTTACACCCTCTGGTGCTATCTATTCTTCCTTGAGATAGTTTTCTTACTTCCTGCTTAATTGTCTTTTGAAGTGGAGGAGCCAATAGATTGTTCTTTAGAATCACTTGTCGTTGGTCTGCAATTCTCTGTTCACTATAACCAACTTCAGGGCGTTGCTGCAGAAAGCTTTGGTGGAATTTAAGCCTGTATGTCATATTGTCAGTTTCCATTATGGTGATTAAATAATACCAGCACATAATGAAAGCATAAAATTCCATAGCCCACTTTATGCAGGTGCGAGGTCAGCCTGCAATAATGGTCTCGAAAAGCCTTTGAGAAACTTTTTTTGTAGTTTCGTCAACAGATGCAGATGATGGGTTGGTGCTTTGGTGGGGTAATTTTTGTTAAAGTTGTGAGCTATATTTGTATAAGTTACGCCACTAGCCCGCTCTATAAGGTTAAGAGTGTAAAAGAGAGTGGTCATTATTTGGGCAGGGGAAACCGAGCAGTCTTCTTTCTCCGGCGAGTATTTTTATTGGAATTTTTCTCTCGAGCGGTTGGGAGCGAATGACGTAATCAATGAACAGAGAAGAGGTGATATCCACGGGAGTGCGGCGGAGTCGAGATGGTATCGGTGGTAGGTGGAAACGAGCAGCTTGGGTAGACCGAAAGGGCTCTCGACGAGGAGGCGGACGATCAGAGGACCGTGAGTAGATTTGGAGACTCTCTTATCCTAGCCTCCGGTGGACTAAGAGAGGAACGGAAGAACACTGCAATACTTTAAGAGATGATGGGCTGCTCCTGCTTTCTTTCTCTGAGTCCTATTTATCTATTTATTTTGATTTTATGTTATTTGGCAAAGATTAGTTCATCAGATCTGCTCTTCTACCTAACAGGCGGACTAAGGAGAAGGAGTCATGAAGGAGAGATGTTCGGTTGTCGGGAATCGTGTGATACCGAACCGACATTTGTCTAGAGTAGATGAGGGAAACCCCAGCAGAATCCTCACCAATTTTTTCTGAGTAGAGTTTGAACCCACGCTCTACCGCTCAGCACTATCTTTTTAGCGAAGACGCCACCACTACTGCACTGCAGCCGGTAAACACTAGTGCGCGATGTTTATGTGCTACCTAAATACAGACTAGTTCCTTCCTCATGAATGCTCTCATTTCTGTTTCGATATGCCAGTGGTCTGGTGCAATCTTTACAACACTCTAATGGGAAACTTTCACATATTCCAAGCGAAATAGATAAAGCTGTGTGGGCGTCTTTTTCTGATTGTGAGACTAGAAAAGCCTCAATACTATTGACACTTCACTTTATTAATATCACTATTTTTATTATAATTACTTTACTATTGGTTAATAAATTATACTTATTTTTGGAAGTTTGCGTAGTGAATGTACGGAGGATTTCTATTTTTATTTGATTTTTATTTTACAAGTCTATATGAGTAATATTTCTTTATTGGTCTAATCATAATTTGTGAAAATCAGTGCTAATCAGCTTTGACCCTCGAAATTCAAAGCTACAATAGATAACTAGACGGTATGTGTAATATATCGATTTCCAAGTTCTATCATTGATAATTT
This sequence comes from Laupala kohalensis, assembly GCA_002313205.1. Lineage (NCBI taxonomy): Eukaryota > Metazoa > Arthropoda > Insecta > Orthoptera > Trigonidiidae > Laupala > Laupala kohalensis. Next base: position 7,506 of record NNCF01132656.1, on the reverse strand, counting down.
ATTTTTCGTAATGTTCGTATAATGCTAGGTAACAAGGCCCCTAATAAGAAAATATACTTTGATAAATACTATATTTATTATTATCTTATATATAAAGGTGAGTGTTTGTATGTATGTAATTTGTTTACTTTTTTGCTGTCATAGAAACAACAAAAGAACACAATATTTACATAAAAAAGTTTGAAACTTCAATTGATCATATGCCCACAGATGCATATAAAATTATTATAAAAGCAGATCGAAAACCAGCAGGAGAGCATGAACGGCGCTTCAACGCTCCTGTAGTGGATGAAGTTGCAGTTGTGATATCGGGTAATGAATTTGAAAAGCGAGATATCGTGCTTCAATTACGTAGTGGATCATTGCAGCGAATTTGCGAAACGCACAGGTCGTATGATGCTCTACAATATCCTATTTTATTTCCTTATGGTGAAGATGGGTATCATTTCAATCTGAGGCAAGTTAATCCAACAACAGGTATTCCAACAAGTGCAAAGGTATCTGCTATGGATTATTATGCTTACCGTCTAATGATACGAGGTACTAAACACAACCACGTGATAAATTGCAGACAATTATTCCATCAATTTATCGTGGATATGTATGTAAAGATTGAAAGTGAACGTCTTCAGTTTATTCGTTCGAATCAAAAAAAATTAAGAGTGGACCAATATATTCACCTAAGAGATGCGGTAGCAAATGACGGAAATATTGAGAATCTGGGCACTTTGGTTATTTTGCCAGCGACGTTTACGGGCAGTCCTAGACACATGCATGAGTACACACAAGATGCAATGACCTATGTAAGGACATACGGGAGACCAGATTTGTTTATTACGTTTACCTGCAACCCGATTTGGTCAGAGATTAAAGAAATGCTAATCAACGGTCAGTCATCCAGTGATCGCCACGATTTAATTGCGAGAGTTTTTAAACAAAAGCAACAAAAATTCATTAATATTATAACAAAAGGTCACATCTTTGGAGAGGTGAGATGCTGGATGTACACCATTGAATGGCAGAAACGAGGTTTACCACATTCACATAATTTATTTTGGTTGAAAAGGAAGATTCAACCAACAGAAATCGACGCTATTATATCTGCTGAACTTCCTAACCAAGAAGAAGATCCTGATTTATACGCTGTGGTAACTAAAAATATGATCCATGGACCATGTGGAAATATAAATCGGAACTCGCCATGTATGAAAGATGGGAAATGCACCAAAAACTATCCTCGAAAATTAATTAAAGATACACAAACAGGAAACGACGGCTATCCTTTATATAGACGGCGAGCTCCAGAAAATGGAGGTTTTACGGCAATACTGAAGACGCGAAGCAACGTGGAAATAGACGTGGATAACAGTTGGATTGTACCATATTCTCCATTATTATCAAAAATGTTTAACGCACATATTAACGTAGAATACTGCAATAGTGTCAAATCTATTAAGTATATCTGCAAATATGTTAATAAAGGTTCTGATATGGCAGTTTTTGGTGTAGGCAATGAAGACACCAACAATGAAGTAAAGCGTTATCAGTTGGGAAGATACGTCAGTAGCAACGAAGCTGTTTGGCGAATCTTCGGATTTTCAATTCATGAACGGTATCCTACTGTGGTTCACCTTAGCATTCATTTAGAAAACGGTCAACGAGTATACTTCTCAACTGATAGTGCCGCAAGAGTGATTGATCAGCCGCCAAACACAACTTTAACAGCATTTTTCCAACTATGCCAGCAGGATACTTTTGCAAGAACACTATTGTATTCAGAATTGCCGAGATATTATACGTGGAATACATCAAGGAAAGTCTTTTGTAGAAGAAAAATGGGCAACTTTGATCCTGAGCATAATATTTATTCATGTGACGCATTGGGCCGAGTCTACACAGTCCATCCTAACAACGCCGAATGTTATTTTTTAAGAATGCTTCTACATACCATTAGAGGACCTCGCTCATTTGCAGAATTAAGAACGGTAAACGGAGAAATATGTGAGACATTCAGAGAAGCTTGCCAGAATTTAGGGTTGCTAGAAGGAGATCAACACTGGGATGACTCATTGCGAGAGGCCAGTTTGATTTCTCTTCCAGGACAAATCCGAATTTTGTTTGCCATCATAATAACCTCCTGTAATCCATCTAACCCAAAAACATTATGGGAAAAATATAAAGAATCAATGAGTGAGGATATACTGGCTAAAGTTCGAAGTGAAAATCCTACATTGGATATTACGTTTAACTCCGACATTTTTAATAAAACTTTGATTATTTTGGAGGAAAAGTGTATCACCATGGTTAACAAGACTTTAGTGGAACTCGGTCTTTTTGCACCTGTACAACATCAAGAGGGTGTATTTTATCCAGATTATATACGTGAAACTAGCTACAATGTCTTAGACTTAGAAGCATACATCGCGGATAAAAAGCCACTTCTTAATGAAGATCAGAAATTCGCGTACGAAACAATAATGGATCAAGTAGATAAACAAGAAGGAGGAATCATTTTTCTTGATGCTGCTGGTGGCACGGGAAAAACATTTTTAATTAATTTAGTTCTCGCTGAAATCAGGGTTCATGGAGAAATTGCTCTAGCCGTTGCATCTTCAGGTATTGCAGCGACATTAATGGAAGGAGGAAGAACAGCCCACTCTGCCCTTAAGTTGCCACTTAATATTTCCCGACAAGAAAATCCCACATGTCATATAAATAAAACAAGCGGCCAGGCACAAGTTCTTATAGAATGTAAATTGATAGTATGGGATGAGTGTACGATGGCTCATAAAAAATCTCTTGAGGCCCTCAACGCAACACTTAAAGATCTTAGAGGAAACTGCAGTTTAATGGGAGGAGCTCTGGTACTCCTGTGTGGAGACTTCCGTCAAACTCTGCCTGTCATTCCAAAATCGACTCCAGCCGATGAAATTTATGCCTGTTTAAAACATTCTGTTCTATGGAATCATGTCCAAGAAATTAGCCTTAAACAAAACATGCGAATCCTCTTAAGAGATGGGAATGCTCAAAATTTTGCAAATAAACTTTTGGAGATTGGAGAAGATAGATTAGTTATTGAAGCATCTGGTATGATAAAATTGTCATCAGATTTATGTGTATCGGTGAAAACTGTCCGCGATATGATACAAGCAGTCTATCCTAACGTTAATCAAAATTATAAAAATTTAGAATGGTTGCGAGAAAGAGCCATTCTTGCTCCTAAGAACGATGATGTTAATGTAATTAACAAGGAGATACTAGCCATGCTGCCAGGAGACGTGATTGAATATAAATCGGTTGATACCGTAGTGGATGCTGACGAAGCCGTCAATTATCCAACGGAATTCCTAAATTCACTTGATCCAGCTGGATTGCCACAACATCGCCTTATACTTAAAGTAGGATCTCCAATCATTTTATTGCGAAATTTAGATCCACCAAAACTCTGCAATGGGACACGATTGTGTGTGACAAAATTAATGAAAAATATAATCCAGGCAGTCATTTTAACTGGAAAAGGAAAAGGTGAAATAATTTTTATTCCACGGATACCTCTAATCCCAACTGATCTTCCCTTCAACTTTAAAAGATTACAGTTTCCAGTCCGGCTAGCTTTTTCAATTACCATTAATAAATCACAGGGACAGTCTTTAAAGTTTTGTGGTGTTGATCTAAGATCGCCATGTTTTAGACACGGGCAACTTTATGTTGCTTGCTCCAGAGTAGGTTCGCCTAAAAATTTATATATTCTTTCTCCTGGATATGAAACAAAAAATGTAGTTTATAAACAGGTGTTAAATAAAGAAGATTCTTAAATTCGTATGAAGTAGTATATTGTTGTTTTTATAATTTGTTGTTTTTATTTATGTAGTATATTTATATTATTGTTTCTCCCTAACCCGTGCAAAGCCGGGTATTCAGCTAGTCAGTAATAAAAACATGCAACAGTTTATTTTTTTGCGACGACAATAATAGTTAATGTTATAATAACAGCAGTTATAATACCGACAATAATAATAACAGCAATTGTTAATGTTCAAATCTTTCAGGATCGGCCTCACAATTTGTACGTATTCGCGAGAAATATCCTGTTAGTAGTTNGCCTCACAATTTGTACGAATTCGCGAGAAATATCCTGTTAGTAGTTATACGCTGTCACTTTAGATATTTTACGTAGAGATTGCTGTTTTAATTTAAATTATCTCTTTGTTCCATGTGCTTCTCAAATGCAGGCAAGTAATTTATATATATCGTGAACTTACAATTTTTGAGCGAACTGTTTCTAAGTGTGTGTATTTTATGCCCAAATAATGAATTAGTTTAAACTTAGTGAACGTAGTAAAACCGCTACATGTTTCAATCCATCTCTAAGCATTAGATTTGGGTTTGTTATATATGTTGTCTATATATGGTTATTATTTTTTTACTATGATTTGTAATAATTTCACATCGGATGTAAGGCGGAACTGTGTGTTATGTTTCAGATATACATCGATTAGCGTTGTCGCAAATTCAACTTTGTGAGGAGAGAAGGGGTTTGATGGAGAGAACTGAAAGTATTACGTCCCATATTCCTAGTTTGAACACGGAAGAGGAGACCAATCATCAACAGATAGTACCAAGGGATTCATTCCACATGGACCCTTCAGAGTTAAGATGTGAACATGGACTGACTAGGAAGGTGCAAATTTATTCGACCAAAAGGAAGAATTATTCATGTATTAGATGTAGAAAGTCGTTTATTCATAAGCATCATTTTGAAGCACACATACTAATTCACGCTGTGGACAAACCATTTCAGTGTGAAGTATGTAAAAAATCTTTTACTCAGAAAATTCATTTAAAATTTCACCTGCGAACACACTCTGGAGAGAAACCTTACCAATGTGAAATATGTAAAAAATCTTTCAAGCACAAAAATAATCTCAAAACACATGAGCGTACACACTTCGGGGAGAAACTTTTTCAATGTGAAATATGTCAAAAATCATTTACTCGTAAAGAACATCTCACAACTCATAAGCGTTCACACTCTGGAGAGAAACCGTACAAATGTGAAATATGTGAAAAATCATTTAAACGTAAAGAAATTCTCACAATTCATAAGCGTTCACACACTGGAGAGACACCGTTCCAATGTGAAATATGTAAAAAATCATTTAATCGTAAAGATATTCTCACAAATCATAAGCGTACACACACTGGGGAGAAACCGTTCCAATGTGAAATATGTCAAAAATCGTTTAGTAATAAAGCTTATCTGAAAATACATTTACGACAACATACTGGAGAGAATCCATTCCAATGTGATATATGCAAAAAATCTTTTAAAGATAAGCGTATTCTCAATAGACATTTGCGAACACATACTGGTGAGAAACCTTTTCAATGTGAAATATGTCAAATATCATTTAATCGTAAACAACAACTCACAAGACATAAGAGTTCACACACTGTGGAGAAAAAGTTTCAATGTGAAATGTGTCAAAAATCATTTAATCGTAAACAACATCTCACAACTCATAAGCGTTCACACACTGTGGAGAGACAGTTTCAATGTGAAATGTGTCAAAAATCATTTAATCGTAGACAACTTCTCACTGAACATAAGCGTACACACTCTTGGTTGAAACCGTCCTAATGTGAAATATGTGAAAAATCTTTTAATGAAAAAGAGAATCTTAAATTACATTTGCGAACAAACACTGAGGTAAACCCTTATTAATGTGAAGTATATAAAAAATCATTAACTGAGAAATTTGAATTTAAGAGACACTTGCTAACACACACTGAAGAAAAAAGCACAAATGTGAAATATTAGAAAAATCGTATAAAGAAAGAGGTCTTGACAAAAGAGATTTGCAAACACAATGAGGAGAAACCTTTCCAATGTGAAATAAATAAAACTTTTATTTTTCTTGGTATAAATAATTCTTATTGTAGCAACTATTTTAATTCATAAATGGTGAAAGTGGAACTAAATTAAAATTTTCTTCTTTGCCGCTGTCTTTATGGTGTCTTTGATTATAAAGGAAATGATTTATATTTTAGAAGTGGATTGGACAGCATTTTCATTTCTTTTAATTTTAATGTGTTTGATCCGCATTGATTGCGAGGTTTTTAAATTTAAAGTCGGTTAAATTTTATTCCAAATTGATTATTGTCTGCAAAGCTCTAAAGACAATTTTGTGTATAATATTTTTTTGTTTGATTTTTTTATGATGTTTTATCATTTTGATACACTGCCATATGAAGAGAATTAGTGAAGTACAAATTATCACACTGATGTAAATACTACACAGAACAATTTGTTGTGAAAGATAATCTCTGCTATGTTATGAATAATTCCACGATAGATAAAATAAAATTGATTGTATAAAANGCTTAAAATTAATTTGGTAATGTGAATTCCTTTTAGTTTATGCCGAGACTTATATTTTAGTAACGAGGATTAGAAAAACAGTGAATAAAATTGGATGTGCATTTCTTGTTTACAACATGATTCAAGGAGTAGTGTAACATTTCCTTGTTACAGTAAAAAATCGTAAATTTATGGATAAGTGCCTTTTGAATTTTTCATGAACCTTTAACTAAAAAGAAGAACCACAGAAGAATGGTGCTTCATTGATATGTGATTGCACATCTTCTACTTCTAATTATCCACATTTTATCTAAATCTTTTTTACTTGTTTAATTTTAGTTCAGTTCTTTCTTACAGAAAGCTTTCAAGTAAACATCTCTTTCAGTGAAGAGTGAGTTTTTAATTTCATCATATGCGAAAATTTCATAGCAACAATTTGTCATAATTATCATCAACAAGTCTGTACACAAGTGTATGAAGTGTGATTGAATTACAAGTTAAGACAACATTAAATACTGGAAACGACTTAGTCATACTCATAAGTAATAAAATATAGGCTTTTCAATAATGCCATAGCNTTACTGAAAATGAATAATTATAAAGATACAATACTTATTTCACTTTTTCTCCAGTTTTTGGTTCCTCCTGCTTTCCAGCTGATGACACGCGCTCAACTGTCTGCAGACAAAGTATTTACGTTGATTGACGCACAAGTAGCGCTCTTAATCAGAGAAACTAGAAACTTAATCTTTTCAATTCTTTGTGACAAAGCTACCGCCTTTGCTTCGAACTAATCAGAATATAAATAATATATCTTTAAGCGCGAATTTCACTTGCAGGCCGCTGCGCAGGTTCGAGGAGGTACTTGTAAACAAGAGGTAAGTTGAAAACGTGATTTGTCATCTTGCTACCTGCTCATTTCGAAAACATTATATTGTTTGTTTTTCGAAACATAAAATGGCACCGACGGCAAGAAATTCGGTTGGCATTTTTTAACAAAGAATTGATGATAATGTTTCGCGAGCGAACGGCAAGTGTCGTGTTCATTAAAAAAGTTATGATCGGAGTAGATCGATGTCTATAGAAATTCGAGTAAAATTTGATTTTCAGTTCACTCATCGTTTCCGGATTTTGCCTCTTAAGAG
>NNCF01132655.1:211730-232998 GCA_002313205.1 Laupala kohalensis | reverse complement strand
CTTTCGGGTAATGTAACATTCCAGCAATTTTTATGCGGTTGATGTTGATAATTATCGAAGGAATAATCAATAAAGTGTGTTTAATTTTTCTAGATGATATACATAGGTTCGATAAGGGAGTAGACGAACATCTACGGGGTCTGAGAAAAGTTTTTTCAGCAAATTTAAAGCTTAAACCAAGCAAATGTAATCTTTTTAAGAAAAGAATACAATTCTTAGTGTATTCAATATCTCCGTCATGGTTGACTCCGGAGGACAGAAAAGTGCAGTAAATAAAGAAATTCAGGTGTCAAGAAATTCTAAGGAAGTTAATCATTTTTATAGTTGGCGAGATACTAAAGAAAATTCATTAAAAACGTTCCGGGGATTACTAGCAGTCTTTTGGACCTCACTAGGAAATCAGTAAAATTTGAATAGTTTTCCCAGCATCAGGAAGGGTTTAATTCTTTAAAGAGCGCACTAACTCGACATCCACTACGGATATTCCCAGATTTTTTCAGACCGTTCGTGCTCAAAACGGACGCGTCGCCAGTAGGACTCGGTGGATTGCTTGCGCAGAAACTTGGTGACGGAGAGCATTTGATTCCTTGCGCGAGTAAAAAACTCACACCGCAGCAAGCAAAGTTCAGTGATACTGAGATGGAATGTTTGGCGGTCGTATAAATAGTGAAAAAATTTAGTGTATTTAATGGGTCGTACTTTTACTTTGGTGACAGATCACAAAGCACTAAAATGAATATTAACTCATTTAGAGCCTAGTCCTAAAATGGTGTGGGCGATTTTCAGGGAAGAAAATCGTTATGAGCCCGTGTGGGATTGGGAACGCATAAAAACAGAGCAGGAAAGATGTCCAAGTTTAGAAAGAGATTTTCAATTAGTTGCAAGAAGGGAAATAGGTTATTTCGTAAATTAGCAAGGGATATTGTGTAAAATGCACGTACTTCCACCAGAAGCGGTGACTTCCATATGTCCGCTACTAGCAATGCGCCACTAGTAATTGGAAAGGTGCCACAACAATCTCTTGTCTGGACTAAAAGTGTTCGCAGCAACGTTAGAATTAGTAAAGAGATATTTCAATTGGCCGGGGTTTCACGAACACGTTAGAAAATAAGTAGCAAATTGCATCAAATGTAAAGCACGAAAAGGAGTTAAGCAACCTGCTCCAATGCAGGAGACGGAAAAATGTTTGAGACCCTTTGAGAAATTTTATTGGACATTGTGGGGCCTCTAACAGTATCTGAACGAGGGAACTGGTATATACTGACATGTCAGGACAACTTTACGCGCTACCCAGAGGCTGTCGTAATTCCCAACCAATCAGCAGAACAGTGGCTAGAGCCTTTGTGGAGCAGGTAGTGAGTCGGCAAGGAGTACCGGAGGTCTTGCTGACAGATAAGGGGCACACTTTACGTCAAAATTGATGAAAGAAATTTGCGAAATACTGGGGGTCAAACAAATTTTCACGTCGGCGTACAATCCAGCAGCGAATGGGAGACTCGAAAGAGCACACCAATCGTTCGCAGTCATCATATCTTATTACGTGAACCAAGAACATCAAAATTGGGACGAACAATTGCCATTTCCATTTTTCATATCAAGGAATTCGAACAATCGTATTACAAAATTTAGTCCGGCATCGTTAATATATGGAAGGGAGCTAACATTTCCATTGGATGCAGTACTTCCCCTTCCAATTAAAAAGTACAGAGACGAACAATCGTATGTAGATACGTTATTGGAAAACTTACAAATAGCGAACTAGTAGGCAATAAGATTCGAAAGGGAGAATTCACAGTTCCAACAAGAAAGGATTAATAAAAGTAGATACCTTACACTTATTTTGGAAAGACACTGGGATTAGCTAAGAAATTACATACTAGTAGTAGGGCAGAAGAGGAAGTTTGTTTAAAGATGGAAGGCTCCATATGTAATATTGAAAGTTAGGACACCCCTAACCTTTGAGATTGATCATATACATACGGGGTGTAAGGGGCACGCACACCATACAAACCTATTGTTAGTGCCAGGAGGCGCAGAGAAGGAAAAACCTGGGGTTTTCTTGCCAGGAAAAGTAGAGCTCGCGCGACAGGTTAAAGTGAGAGCAGGGACAGAAGGGGTTGTTCGGGATTAAGGTANCATATACATACGGGATGTAAGGGGCACGCACACCATACGAACCTATTGTTAGTGCCAGGAGGCGCAGAGAAGGAAAAACCTGGGGTTTTCTTGCCAGGAAAAGTAGAGCTCGCGCGACAGGTTAAAGTGAGAGCAGGGACAGAAGGGGTTGTTCGGGATTAAGGTATTTAATTCCTTCGATAAAGGTTTACAAGAGTTTCAGGGGTGAGATTGACAAATTATCCGAACTATCCTCTTCTTAATTCTGAAAGTTTGAACGTTGTCCACTGCTGTGAAAATCCTAGATATGGTCCATGACACAGTCAGCAGTGACCACAGGGTCATCAAGGTAATAATAACACTATTTAGCAAAACGAGAGTACTAGGGGGAAAGATTCAAGAGGGATAAATTGTACTGATGCAGCATATTCTGGATTTAAAAGGTGTGTTGCAAGGAATGCATGCCAAACTAACGATTGCAGAATTGGGTGGATTTTCTCCTACGACACTTACTCCTTCTATACTTCTTTCAGTCTTAACCAATGCTACGGGGTCACTAACAGTAGGATTGTAGTGTGTTGGACTCCGCAGTAGGTTGTTGCGGACGGTTTATGAGGCATCGCGGGAGCGCGTGCTAACTAATACCGAAGGCACAACTTTGCAGGTGAGCCTGCCACTAAACCTAGGTCAGGAGTTCAATATGTTAGAAACTGGCATGAACTACGATAAACAAGTCGGTAGGACGTAGCGTGGTTATGGCTCCTAACTCTCCATATCTCCTGGTGTCGTCTGACACCACCCAATTTCTTTTCTTGGAGAGGGACTCACTGGACGGCTGTCGCGAGGCACCAGATATTATTTGCGTTTCAATATCAGTGCAAATGAAAAGAAAAAGAAAAGTACTAAATTTTTATTCTGCCGATAATTTTGTAGAAAATACAAGATGAAAAACAATGCCTTTTACATTAAATTATGTTTTAGATATTAGTACTTTAAAATTCATCCTATATATTAAAAAATGCTACCGACCCTAGTTACAGAAAGATCAATATTATGAAATTTTAATATTTTCAATTGGCTCAAAACTTACAAAAGAAGTGCTACATAAGGAAATGATAGTCATGATACTATATAATTTTCCATTTAATACACTTAATTTTCTTTTGACGCTACAGACATTGGTCACTTCCAAATAAGAGTAATCCTTTAGTATTTGTATTTTTATTTACCGTTTCAGTTCATTGTGAGTAAATACTTGGGTATAGTATACAAAGCCCAAGGCACATTATAATACTTCTATAAAGCTCATGGGTCCTAAGACCCGCCATATATTGCACACATTTTTATATTCAAATAAAGCCCTTTTTTGAATTTAAATATGTGTAAAATACAAGTTAAACATTTTTTAAAAAATTCAGTTTAAGAGATGGAAAAATATTACGAATTCATGATTTTTCTATTGATAGTGTTTCCTACATAGATATTTGAAGATTTTCGTGACGTACAAATGAAAAAATATCCCATTTTTTTATTATTTCCATTATGTTCACACTTAATAGTTCCTCAAAAACAGGAATGGTGAAGGAGAGAGAATAAGTGAATAGTTAAAGCTTCACACTACTTTTTTTAGCTGCACACGGACGTACACGACCGGAACCTTTGCAGAATGCGAGAGCATCCAGAGGCGCAATCAGCTATGGGGTGCAGATGGTGACGCATGCTGCGGATACGCTGGTATCGATGTCAGTGTGCCACCGCGTGACATGGTGGAGTATATGTTGGGTCTTAACGCAGGACTAATTTGGATGTAAACACGCGACATTGTTTCGTAACGAAGTCCATTTGTGGGAGGGATTAACTCCACGCCATGGCCAATGATCGCCGCTAAATTAGAGGAAAATGCTACAACAAGGCTGAAGGATAATATATCCGAGAGAAGTTTGAGGTGACAACAATATAATCCGTAAGCTTATTATAAAACACAATTATTTTTGCGTGATACTTCCGACTTATATCGTTGTCATACGATACAAATAAACTGTTTAATTTCTCAGATACGACGAGATATACATTTTTGTCAATATTTTTAAGTTTTAGCATACACCTGTCGTATAAGACAATCCCCAAAATTATCAACGACCTATGGAGACAAAAAGTAAGATTTCTAATGTTAATACGCATTGATGGCGATTTTTTATGAGATACTAATTACGAAGAAATCGTCTCGCTAGACGAATGGGACCCATATAATTTCTCATTTACATGAATGATAAAATAAAAATTCTTAAAAATATAGTAAATGCCACATTTACGCTGGTTACCTCCAAATTTATCTCAGCGGACGCACACCGGAATTAAATACAACGGTGAAGATATTAATCAAGACTTGACTTGACTCCACACTTGGGCTTCCTCTCTGAGTTTGTTGCTGAATCCATCCAACACTTCACGTGTTGCAGTCACCGCATTTTTTTCATTAAAAGTAGTTTCCTCTGCACTAGAGCTTTGGTTCAATGTATACTCCTTTTATATTTAATCATTAGAAAATGTTTGGGGAAATTTCCTGTTGATAATTATTGCATATGATTTACTTCAGTAAGATTTTATATTGTCTATTTCATTTATCTAAGGAGGAATTTTTTTAGACTGGAAAGAAGGAAATTTGTGTATTTAAGAGTGATAGTATATTTCTGACATTTTGCCATCAAATGTTACCCTTAGAAATATTAAAGTAGTACCATAAACTAGTATCATGAACTAAGCTATCAAAAATTATTCTCAACTTTAAAAAATACATGTACTGCACGGCATATATGAGATAACGTTTTCGTACGTGACTTACTATATTAAAATATAGGACTATAAGAACCACAATTGTATGTGTATTAATTTATTAAAGCATCGTATTATAACAATGTATTTGTGGTTTTATAATTTTTTAAATTGTGAACACATTCCAATTTTCGTGCCGCCCAAACTACATTATCTGTGTCAAGAGGACAGCCGGCGGAGAATATACGGTTACATAATAACGACAATTTGATATGTGAGAAATCGACTGTTTCTTCGTTGTCCCTAAAAAAGAGTTGTACATCTGGTAGGCGGATGCATGTTTGAATGTCAAGTTGCGTGTGAAGAATCTACATTCAGTACAAACGTATTTCTGGTCTTTCGTGTTACGGAGAAATACATTATTAAATCATTAAATTCCCACTTTAGAAAATTTCAGTCGCTTGACAACGCTTTGTTTGGATAGAACGAACTATAAGCGATTCTGATTTTTACTGCAATGCACTATTAAGCGTTCTTAACTTCACAATAACCATTGTTATAACAGTGATTTGTTATGTCTGGAAGAAGACATTCTGCACTAAGAACAGTTAGAAAGAAGCAAATCATTGATTTTGTGGCATTATTATTATCAGTCATTAATCCTGTACCCGATGATTGTGGAATAGTAATTCTACCCCAGGAATTTGAAGTATCCATTGTGGATGAATTGATTTTCAAATTATATGAGAGTTTTTCATCTTCTGACATACTGCGACATCCATTTAATTCTACATTTAACGATTTTTCAGTTCAACAGGAATGCATTTCAAAATTTCTCATTATTTTTCTAACCGAGCACCAGTTAACAGAAACTAAATCCACACTGGAAACATTAAGCGAACTGTGGCATCCTGAAACACGTTGCCTACTTATTCTACCGCATTCCCCAAAAAGTGTCGCAGAAGATTTATTGTTGACTATACGAAGACATCATATCGACTATGGAGTAACTGTGACGATGTTGCCGATTGACGTTGAAGTGTTGGAAATTGAGTTTTGGTATGTGAATTATCAAACGAAGGAAGAAACAAGCTTATCACAACGCTGCACGGACGCAGGTGTAATTAAGAACACAAGAATTTCGACTAACAGTGTAACAACAATAATATATACATCACATCTGCGAAAGAACTTCAATGGCTGAGTAATTCCCGTTACCTATGTCAAATTTCCTCCTTTTATAATGAAAAATAGAGAAAATATTCTCTGTGGTTTTGAGATTGACGTTTTGAATGTCGTTGGTCAAATTAAAAATGTACGTTTTCAATTCTCCCGATTCGAAAGTATAGGTAATCCATGGTTAGAATCAACGAATCAATTTGAAAAGAGAACCGTGGACATTGTAGTGGGTGGTTTTTTTTTACTCCACTTAAGTTTCCTAATTGTGTTTCTTCACCTTGCTTATAACATACGCCCTTTCTTTGGTATGTACTAGGACCGCTTCCCGTTCCGATCTGGCAAACTTTAGTTCACGTTTTCGATCTAAAACTGTGGCTAGCGCTAATAGTCTCATACGTTGTAGTTGCTGTTATTCCTGTCGGTCCTCGAGGTTTCAAAGCGTTGAGTGTTCTCTTCGGACAAAACTCCAATGACCCCGATTCTTTCCCAAATCGTATAGTTTATTTTGTTTGGAGCTTTTCGGGATTGGTGTTATGTTCTCTATACACATCTGCACTTGTTCCTTTGTTTTCAAATCCCTCAGTAATCGTTTATTTTATGTCACAGGAAAGTATATTTAACTCGACCATACATATTGGAGCAAATCCAGAATGGAATGTATATTTCTACAAAACAGATGATAAAAAATTAGAAAATAATAGATTTGGAATAGATCCATCGCGCTTCTTGGACTGTAGTGACATACAGAAATGTCTTGACCGGATGGCTAACGAACGTGATGTGGCATTTCCTTTGGATGAGTCGTTCGTACAGCCGATCATCAGAAAACAACATAACTCTAAAAAAGAGTATATTTCATCACTGGAAACATCCGAGGGGAATTTTTGCAATGTGATTTACTTCCGGAAAAACTCAATATTGACAACTAGTTTTGACGGTGTATTTACCGCAAGGGTCGAGACGGGTTTAACATTAAAATGGTGGAAAAACGCAAAAGAAAAAGCAGAAGAAAATCTTTTGAGTGAGCAAAAACAAAGTTTCAATACACGACAAGAACTTTGGGTTTTATCACTGACTCATTTACAGAGCCCGTTCTTGTTATTTATCACGGGAATTGTAATATCCGTCGCAATGTTATTTTTTGAACATTGTGTAGTTTCAGTGATAAACTACCGTGAAAAGGTTGCGTACCGTTAGAAGTAATGTAGTAAGTATAAGAAGGATCTAAAACAACATACATTTAAAACGAATTTAATCAATATTTAAAGTAATATAGCGATGACGCGATACTTTATAATTGTATTTGCAAGGAAGAGGAAATTTGGATTGTTTATGTTCTGAATAATCGGTAAGAGAGAAAAAATACTCAGGGCCACAGAAAACAATAATTGGAGACCCGACCAAGGACATTTCTACAATATGAAGTTAAATCTTGTGGTATACAAACGAACGTTTACATGAAATAGGAATGTGTTACATGAATAGGAATAGCTAGGTTTACGTGAAGCTTGTGGTGTCTTTTTACTATTATTATTAATTTGACGCTATGTGTATTCACAACAATAATTAAATTTCATATAATATGGTAAAAATCCTTATGCTTTGCATCGTTTTTGGTGCATTCATCAGTACAACACATCTTTGAGATCTTTTATAGTTTTTTAAACAAAGAAGTAACAAATGATGAGATCAAATTCGTTACATAAAGCACCGCTTCACAGTGCTGATAACAGTGGGTGGCATCGATTACTGCTTTTTAGCTTTAACTAAGCTTGTGTTGCCGGTTTTATTATTCATATTTTTACCTAATTGGTTTTGTCCAATTGATTAAGAAACTAAATGTGCAAAGATATTTATTATGTTAGTTTTGTATTCTGCATTGTTAATAAATAGATTAATGAATATTAAGCAGTGAAGTTTCGTTCTCACTTCATTATCATACAGATTACTTTTTCGTTTACATCTCTTTTTCGGATGCTTTGACATAAATAGAATTTGAATGTATGGGTCTGTTATTTTGTTACTATGTTTTTAAAAATGGTAGTAAGTTAAGATACTAGTGGACTCTTGCAAATAATTCGCAGTCGTTTTAATATATCTACAAATTTGTGAACACGCCCTCTACTATTTTTTCTGAATTCCTCATTACACACTGAAGGGTATTTCACCTTATTGGAGTCCCGTGTGTTGAAATATACAACTGTTTTGCTGAATATTGACTGACTAACTTACAAATACCTACTTGCCCACGAGGTATTGCAAGCAAATATTTCAAAAACGTCATGATTCTATGTAAAAGGATTGTACTCTGGTTCTTTTTCAACATACATATGCATGTGTTAAGAAATATGTTAAAAAATTAAATGTCTGTTTCGCTTTTTGTTCAGAGGGATAAATTCAATATTATTATACAAAAGAGTTCATCATTAAACTAGAAATATAAAAAAAATTAAAGATTTAAGCCCGAAAAATTTGACATGTACTTGACACGGAATCGTTCCATTCTCACAAATCAATTATAAGACTTGTAGTATTGTGAGTAGGACTTGTATTAGAGGAATTTGTTTAAGAGAGGTTTAACTTGTATTTGTTGTAAGAGAGGAAGGGGTTTGAGTTGAGGTGAGTAGTGCAAAGTATGACACGTGGATTTTGTGGACACTGATTCCGGAATCAATGACTCAACCCTCCTTAATCCACGGACTTAAAATAATATTTTTTATACGAACTAGGAAAGTGTGAATGAACCTGACAAAACTAGTGACGCGAAACCATCGAAGAAGACCAGATTGGCGGAATGCGAAGTGCTTGAAGTTTAGAAAGAGTGGGGGTTAGTGCC
This sequence comes from Laupala kohalensis, assembly GCA_002313205.1. NCBI lineage: Eukaryota > Metazoa > Arthropoda > Insecta > Orthoptera > Trigonidiidae > Laupala > Laupala kohalensis. Next base: position 224,096 of record NNCF01132655.1, on the reverse strand, counting down.
AAGAAGGGAGCATCGCGACATGAATCTATCTCTAATAATTCGGGGTTTCTTGGGGAAGACGGTTGACTTGCTTAATTCATACGAGTGATTTTTATCACGCAGACTATCGGCGGGAAGAATCACGTTGTAATCGTACTCCGCTTTATTGAACGAGAACGATACAATCTGAATTTATAGTAAAAGATCAGATTATTGATTCTTAAATTCAGTATTTTTTTATCAGGCGTGAAGACGCAAGTTGCGGAAATATCATTTTACGATACTTATTTGCGGTCAAAGTATAAAGGGAACGGTCGGATACAACGCAAGTTAAACGCTTACCTCACGAAGGTAGCACAAGGAAACATTCTCATTCTATTCTCATTCAGTCGTTTCGTTAGCCAGTAACGATGCTACATGGCATTAGCTCAGTATCCGACTACGAAGCTAGTTCTCATTTCGATCAGTTACTGTCACCGAGAATAGTTAACTTGGCATTAACTCGCTGATTTTCACTGAGTCAGTCTGGTACGAGATCAAGAGACTTTTCTAGACAAAACGAGTTCTGAGGTTGTGGTTATCAGTCTGTTAAGATGATCGCATTATTACGTTAAACTTTCTTCCGAGTCAGAGACAAAAATTTGTTAGAAAGTAAAATGTTTTCGAGCAACAAGAGATGAAGAGAACGTGATTCCGAAGGGCCAATGGTGGAAGCGTCATCAGCGTGAGTGATCTCAGGCGAGGTCCCAGCATTCTAGTGGAAGGTCGGCTCTTGAACCACGACACGAGAAGATACAGAAAGATGTAAAAGTATTATAAAGAGGTGTAATACAAGAAAATATCATCTTTAGAGTCAAAGTTATTTTGTTATCAAAACCAGAAAACTGGTAATTATTCATGAATGTAAGGGTTGTGACGCCAATGAGATGTTTGTGTTGTTATAAATAAATTGTTTTTGCCTATTGTTTCAAAAGTCTTTTTATTCCTTTTTCATTTATTTAAGTCAGTAGGTGTGAGTATCATTAATCAATCTTGAACACACACACACATATATATATATATATATATATATATNGTATCATTATTTTCATAAATCCCAACTTTTAGATTAATCTCAAAAAAAAAAAAAAATTTAACTGTACAATTTCTAAACTTTAAGGAAAAAACTTAATGTTTTCTTTCAAATTTTGCATAAGATAATAAAAAATTCGCTTTTCGTGAACGTTTAATCTACCTGTGCAAATAATTAATATTAGTTAAAAAAGAACTTTACTTTACAAAATATTTTATATCTAATATGTATGCATAGATCTTTGACCATTATTAGTCCATTTAATAGCAAAACTTACGAAACTAAATTTTTTCCCACCTGAAGTAAATTTTCACTTGATACTGTTAAAATTTATTTTTTTATATGAAAATTTATTTTCAAAAATACACCATCTTCGATTTCCAATTTATGTAGCACGAAATCATTGTCCTGGAATACATGTAAATTTTTGGCCGTGGTAAATTTACAGAGATGTAGTCGTGTAAACTCGCATTTTTTGCATATAATAAATATGCACCATATTTCATTTATAAAGATTATTCATAATCATTATTTACTTATATATATTTTATGTTTCTAATTAAAAGTAAAATTTATCACCTCTCAATGCAAACATAACCTATATTGCAGGTTGCAAATATTTTTATTTATTTTAGAGTTATTTATTATTTTACAACTAATGTAATTTTTAACTATTGCATTAATTAAAATACACAGTAAAACATTTCGCAATATGAACAGTGGAACATTAATTGTTAATAACATAAAATCAAACATCAGGCTACTGTTTAACCGTAAGGTAATATGTTCTCATACTACATATTAATGGATTGTGCAGAATAATTTGGCAAGTGATTTGTTTTATTTTATAATGCTTTTAATGTCTATACAATTCGCTCTTCTTTTTTTTCTATCTGTTCTGAAACACAACTTCGTATTTCGTTGACATTTTGAACTATCGTACTGTTTGCAGAAATGTACTGTAGTTTTCCAATTACATAACCATCCCGCAACTGCGGTGGCGTAGTGGTTGTGTCACCACTCCCAACATTGCGTTGAATGGCAGTATGACATTCATCCTACCCCACTAGGTGAGGTTTTCGGTTCTAACGCACCATGGAGCAAGTATCTTTTCCTTTCACGACTATAGTCATAGATGAAACTAGGAACTACCTCCATTGCCTCTCTCTCTATTGGCCACGAAATAATAGTTCAAGGCTCCTGACAGGTCATGCAGTGGCGCCATTCTCAATATCAATACATCCCTACATTGGTAATATTATCCGACCCATATCGCCGATTATACGGAAAAGTTTACTATTTAGACATATCGCAGAATAACCATAAACAAGGAACCACGAGGATGAGTGACCTCGCTAACGCAGCTGACGACATTGCTGACGCAGTCTTTTAGTTCCGGTACGACAATTGGGCAAGATAATTATAACACTTTTCTTTTTAAAGAGAATGCATTTTAAATTCTCTCTCCTTTTTCCATGTTCTCATGTTTAATTCATACAATAATTTTTGTTGCGAGTAAGGAAAGAGGAACGGGTCGTTATTTGTGTATTGTGCTAAAATCGATGGATGGGAAATGGCAAGGTTAGATATGTGATGTTAATAATATTTACGTTTATTTATAGAGCTGGAGACTAGATGCTTTTAACGATCCCTCCAATAATTGTAATGTTGGAGACACCGAACGCAACGTAACTTGTATTTTATAACAATTGCTTTCTGAAATCTACTTTGATGTTTTATAAAAATAAAATATTTAGTTTTTTAATATTTTTACACATTCTCATTCTGATTCATCGGACATATTCAGTATAAAAAATCTCTATGGAAGATATTCTCCTTTTGTATGTCTCCCTAAGTCACAGACTAATTAATTTCTTATGTTTGGTCAAATGGTCCAAATTTTATTATACAAAGTAAACCGTTTCCATTTCTTCAGTTCCAAAAATTATCTGGTACGTTTTGTGACTTTTCAAGACTCCCGATTTTACCGAAATTCACAATTTTAGAATATTTAAAAAATATTTTTAAATTATCTTATTTCTCAACATAACAGAGCGCTACTATTGAGACGTATAGAAATTTAAAGAAAAAATCTCAAATTTCAACACACTGCATTGTATATTTTTAAATACTGTGTCATTTACAGATTTCGAAACCCTTGTAAATTAGCGCAAATATACAAAATTTGAAGTTAAATAACTGAAAACCAGATGGTCACAAAAACCTGAAACTTTTGTATTTTGAATTTAGATTAATAGTACAAAAATTACATAAATATCAGACACAAAAATTCCGTTTTGTCTCATTTCTCTTGGAATGACGAGGGAGAGTCATTTACTGGGGAACACCCCGATTATGAGAAAATTGAAAAGATTCAGATTCATTTACTTATTAAGGTAATATGAGCATTTCACGAGCTGTCCAGCTTGAATTTCCATTTTAAAGAGTTCTAATAATGTTACCTATTTTATTATGATATATTTGAAAATGCAGATATTATCAAACTGATTCATAAAATGTGAATTTTAAGAGCTATAAATATTTAATAAAACGGTTTAAATTGAAAAAGACATTCGACCAACGTTTCCCAGTTTTGCGTCTATTTTCGTTGAATAAGTTTTTAATCTGTTTAGAAAGAACAGACAAATTTTGAGCTGCTCTTTTCAAAATTAAATTTGTGACACGAGTGTTTGTTTTTGATACAGAACACATAAGAAAATAGAAAGGAATACATTTAAAAATCCTAGTATATTTTCAAATCAAAATGTAATTTTTGTTTTAATTAATTTGTAAATTTTTTTCCACTATTTGATACATCTATTAACAGTAAAATGAATCATGATATTAATATTCACGAACAAATTTCGCATTTCAGTTACAACCGTTTCCTTAATTTGTCGTAGTAATGAGGACTGGTTTATCTATGGAATGACTAATTACCTTGGTTATATCGATTTAAAACTAGAAAGAAACCAGTCACGCTTGTAGCGCGCATTGCATAATTCCCCTTTGTTAGTACTACAAGCTTAACGGAGTAGAAGAATCGATACTATGATTAATCGTCGTTCTTTGTAGTTCGTTCTCCAATATTCATCCTTATCATCTTTTTCACAGAGACACAATTTTGATATACATTTTTTTGTGCTTAATTTTTTAATAATTGAGTGTGGTTAAAGATGATATTTGTGAGGTTGGCTCAAGGATATCAAATATTTTGAAACAACGGTTTGGTAATGAAAAATGTAGTAATTATTTCATTGTAATTTTAAATTAGTTTATAAATTTAATTGTATTTATCGTGAGTTTATTCATATATGTTTGAAACTTTTTGCGTACATCAGAAGAAGTGTTGTAAACAATGTTTCATTTAAAATTTTTCCACTTATAGTTTACAATGAAAGGCTCAAACAATTTAAGAAGCAACGTGCAAGAATGATAAGCATTTACTTTTTGATTTGAGGAAAGTACGAGAGGAGGTCAAATAAAAAACGTTTTTTGTTAAAATTTTTTATATTGTGCACACATACAATGAACCTGTCTCAACATCATCTCCTCCACGCTCAATGAATGTCTGCTAACGTTTCCGAAGTGCCTCAATTTCCGTAGAAAGAAATTATTTTGGGAGACGGCGCAACCACACGTCCATTGCCTGGCGCACCTCGTAAATGGAACGAAACTTCGTCCCAAAAAGTGCTTCTCTTAGAGGTCCAAACATATGTAAATCACTCGAGGCAAGTTTCGCGAGTATGATGAATAAAGCAGACATTTAACCAGCATTTCTGCGATTGTCGTACCGTTGGACGAACCGTAGGGTACCGTGCATTGTCTTGTTTCACAATAACACCTGTCGATAGTAATCCATGTGCTTTCGTTCTAATGTCATGCCGAAGATGATTATCGAGGAGGTCTGTGTATGCGTTACAGATGATAGTGGTCTCTTGTTGCGTGTAGTCCTTCAAGAGGACGCCTTTCTCGTCCCAAAAGAGAATCAGCATAATCCTTCCTGTTGATGTAGTGGACCAATGTTTCGTCTCCGGTGACGATTATTGCAAGGAAGTTATATCTGTCGCGTTCAACGCGCCGCGGACGTTGTTCACACATACCAACACGCCGCAGCTCAATTCCGGAGTCAGCATCCGGGGAACTCGTCGTGCAGACAGACACCTTATGAAACCTGTGCACATCGTTCATAAAGTGATTTGTTCAACAATAATTAATGTGTACAGCTGATGCAATGTCATCCAATGTCACGTGGCGGTTTTCCATCGATGGATCGAACGACTGCTGTAGTTTCGGGAGTCACAACATGATGTGCGCGGCCCGGCCGCTGAGCGTCAGCTGCGAACGTCGCACCATCTGTGAACTTCCTACACCATTCATACAACATCTGCTGTGACAAACAGGTATCTCCATGCTACTAGGGATGACTGTTTGTCATTCTGCGATAAATGTCTATAGGTTTCACACTATCACTTTGCAGAAATTTATTCACCAAACGGTGTTCGTTTCTAATGCACGTTGCTAGTGGGGCAGTTATTTATACTGTTCCTGCGCAGGTGCTTGCGAATCTGCGCTGTACTGCAAACTAGGAGATATCCGACACGTTATTAAAAAAACATACCAACTTACAGATTATTGGTGCAAACTGTCGATTTTATATTCCTCTTTTAATTTTTTCAGTTTATTTTCTTACTTATGTTAATAATGCACGTAAGACCTAAAAACATGCAAACATTCTAATTATGTATTATCATATTAAGAAATTAACTTATTGTGACATTTTTCAATCAAAACAAATACAGAATTCATTATTAGTAAGAATTCATAATTCTTGGCAAGCATTAAATTAGTAGGAACAACATTTGGGAATCATTAAAGAAATAAAATTGTATAAGGAGTGAACTCATTCTATTCTATAAACAAACATAATATCGTTATAACGCAGAATATATTCGTTTTAACTTATATAGAATTCCAACTCTCTATGATCAACTTATATTTAGAATTTGAAATAATGCAACTGATAATAAATATCATCAAATTTCATTTTTTCTAAAAATATGATAACACTATTTTTAATAGTAACTAATCTTACCAAATTTTCTATTTTATACATATTATCGCTGTCTCGCCTACGACGGATTTACACTACTATTGGGAGAACCTGAATAAGAGTAAATCATGAGTGATTTAAAAGAACTCAAGGCTACTCAAAGATTAATTGAATAATATTTACTATCCCGTGTAATATTCAGGAGTGCGTCTCAAAACCAATTTCACATAGTTCGTTTAATGCCTTAATCGAGATTTTCTGTGCAGTTAACTATGATTATCAAAATGTGGGTTCCGCTTACTTAAATCACGAATTTCGGTTAAATGATCGTGGAACATTCTTTTACCAGCCCTAATCGTGATATGTTTCAGTACTACAAGATATATTGCGTCCATTCTGTTTGAACTTGACTCGATTTATTCGAATTTGTCGGTAGCTTTGCTGATAGGTGACAGCACTGTCCCGTGAATATCGATATTGGTCTTAGAAAGCTCTCCTTCATCGATCAGTTAAACAGCATGCCATGAGAAACGGAGTCTCAAGTGTCCGAATGATATAGCCGCAACGTTATGGAAAGTACAGCGCTTACTCTAGCTCCACTTCCTAACTGATATGTAAGAGTAAGAGCGCGCTTAGACCACATGCACGTAAAATGTTAGTTTAGTCTCTCGCCACCAGATTTCAGCCACTTATCCTAGCGGCGTAGCGGTCCAAATAGGTTATGCTCAGAAGCACCAGGGAGCTTACATTTATAATACTTTCTAAATTACGATTAAGATCAGCGTCAATTAGTTTTGCAAGGTGATACTCAAACAATGCAATCGTGAATAAATTTATCTAATCGCTATAAAGAAGCTCCATATTTGGTGAAACTGGACTTAAGAAAGAGAGAACTTTTAAGATGTAACGGTCGACTCCGATAATTTTTTAATCTCTGATTTACACTGACAGCTATTTCCCGTAATTCGTCTGTCTGAGGCGGTACGATGTTCCTGTCACCTGCAATGAGGGCAATGGAAGCGGCGCTTTCGACGGGGTGTATCAATGAGATCTCTCATAAAAATACCTCATGGCAATGGGTTTTTTCGTCGCGAGTCACATACTTGGGAAAGTTCGTGCAAAAGGCATTGGAGATGAAGCGAAATTTTGTAACTTGTTTGATATGTTCATTTTTATCATTTTTTTTGTCGTATTTAATCGATTTTATTATATCTCCAATTATTTCATTTAGAAATATATTTCCTCAAGTAGAGTAGAGCGGTGAAAGCAGCGGAAGAAGAGTACAGCACTGAAATTGTTTCGATATTTCTCGAGTGGTCTAAGATGTCTCGTTATTTATACTTATTTAAGACAGTCTCCGAGTACAACGAAAATGGACCTGACCGCTTACCCAAGAGCCACTACATAGTTATCCCCAAATGTGTTCTTCAAGGGCTGATGGAGGCTCGTTACAAAGGATTACAATGTATATACTCGTGGAAATCACAGATAAAATTAGGTACACATGGATTATTCGTAGCAGTGCTCCACTAGCAAGGCGTTTGAACTAACTAGCCCCCACCACTCATTCAACAGGTTGTTTGGGTAGTGAGTGTTGACGTTGGCGGCACATGGTATTCATGTGACGACTGCGACTAATTCAAGCTACTCGAGCTCTGCTTGGTGCTGATTTGAGTGTGTTATAGTTCGACTTACACATGTAGAATTGATGGTTCTGAGTTTCCACTGCAGGTTCATTATTTGTAGGCAGCTGATGAATATGACCGTAAGTTAAGCGGCATGTACAAATGGGTTGTGAATGCCTCTTTGTAACACGTCTTCGTTTCTCCACACAGTGGAGTATATCGAGGTGAAATTTGGTCAAAAGTAAATTTGGTAAATTAAGGTAAAAAATCATTTTCAAATATATAATCAAATATTATGTAAATTATTCATGTTAAGACAATTTACTTCTTTTTAATTGTTAATACAGATTTAATATATAACATCTCGAATCAAAAATACATTTAACTGAAAGTGTCATTTGTTAATATACAAATAAACAATAATTCGTCTTAATCCATTATATTTACAGGATAAAATTCTTTAAGGCAAGTTTCGCCTCAATATACTCCAGTGTGGGACGTCTTTAAGCGGTGTTGAAAAGCGGTGTTCACTAGCCCTGTGTACATCCCCCTATACGTTCCTCGACAAAGAGTGTGTTCGATTATTCCCTTGCACATAAGTTCTCTAAATATAACAAACATTGAAATAATATGTTTTGTTGTGGACAATCATAATATGAAAACTGTTTTTCGATATTTTGATTTTTATATATCAGAGATGAATTTTAAGATTTTCATTTATGGATACTATTAACAACTATCGTGTAGTTGACGTTGCAAGGCGATACAAGAGCGTTCCGCGCGGCGGTGGGAGCATGGGCGATCCACGATATTAAAATAAATTTGTCCTCGTATTTCTATTAACATTTCAATGTGCATTTACACTGAAACATATGTATTCATATCCTAGATATATAATATACCCACTAATATACATGTAAAATATATAAATTCATTATATATGTGCACACAATATTCTATAGTATATGTGTAAATAATCCCCTCCTCTCGAAATAGATTCCTGGGTACGCGCCAGAGGTACGTAACTATGACTTTGACGGGTTGCTACGCATGCTATGGAGAGTTCTTAAAATATCAAGTTCCTGTTCCTACATCAAGAAGCTTTCGCCTATAGTTAGCGAAATATTGTTTTTCAGGTTTAAAAAGCATTAAAAATCTACCAAACGAAATATCGTATGTTCAAATAAATAAATAAATAAATGTATTGTCAAAAACGTATAAACTGCGATTATCCACGAGGAGCTTCGGTTTATCAACCACACGATTTACTCTCAGGAAAAAAGAAAGTGACCATCCAATCAATTCTGATCAAAGGACTTAAGGCAGAGGTGGATTGAAAATTTCAGCACACTTCTTAGATGAGAATAATTAGTCAGTTTTATATTATAATATCAATAGAATTTCAACAAATTTGTATTTAACACTAAAATATTATTTTACAAATCCATATTATTATTGAACTGAAGATTATTCGGAAAATATTGTATACAAATTGTAAGTAATATATTCACACTAAATGAAAGTTTTATTATTTCAATAGACGCCACCCAGCCTAGAGAGCCTGTACCCGATAATAAAAGGGAGACAAACCAGGCCAAGATGACGTTACAATTTACACAACCGTGCCTATGTTGAGTACATATTAAACTAATTTTATATGAATACGAGGACAAAACACAGGTCTTCAAGAAAATAGTTTTCAAATAAATTTGAGTTATTTTGAAAATACTACAGAAATGTTTGATAAAGTACAAGACAAATTTAACTTTTATAAAAATCAATAATATAGTTTAATACCTTTATAACTTTTATAAAAATACATTTAAAAAATACTTTTATGAAAATACTTTTATAAAAATCAATAATATAGTTTAATACGTTTAATATAATTTTTATACTTTTATAAAAATATAATACATAATTAATATTTATATATTTATTATATTTGTTGTACGAACACAATTGTATATTTCGTCGCACTGAACAAAGTATATCAATGATTAATTCTGACTACCGATTAATAACTCAAAGTTGTGTCCCCCAACGTTTCATTAAAACTTTGTTGTCATATGAACTGTAACTCGAAGACCGTGAGAAGAGCTTCGCGGACAGCCTGTTGGACAGTGCTGGTCTAACCCATACTTTTCCGGGACCAACAGATAAAGGGTCGCTGTACGACGTTCTGTGTTACAACATCCGTTCGGTAACCATCGAGTGAACAAATTTTCTCCGCATGGAGACATGGTGTAAAGCGGTCTTATGTATGTAGAGCATGTGTCACTATTATTACTTCGTTTGCACATCCTTGACATTTTGCTGTGTAAGCTCATCTATACCTGTTACTAGTGGGATTAGACTTTGATAGGTGTGGCACCTATAATGAAGCACGTCTTCTCCACAAACTTTCATCGAATAGCATGACAGCTGTAAAGGATGAATAATTCTTTACTGTCTAAACGAGATCGCTATTATTTTTATTATGATGTAGGGGAAGATTTTTTATTGCTTCACAATAAAGTTTCCTCCTCTCCAAAATAAATATTCAAGAAGGTTCAAATAACAAAATTTATTGCGTAGGTATGGCCGTCGTGACATAAACAAAGGAATAGCATAGCACGATACGGCAAAACGGCGAAGCGTTGANACCTCGCCCTTGTGACTCACGCTTGAAGCTAGTCCGTGGTTAATCACAAGGAGTGTCCCTCTTCGTTGACAGATGGCACCGTTGGTGGTGTTGATCGACGACGTATGACGAACGGTGGAGAGATGGCGCCACCAGTTGAAGTCGTCTTCGTGTCTCTGAGCGGGTCCCAGGGATGGCCGCGAGAGGGCGCCTTGTGTCGATACTTGAAGTAATTCCGATAACGTAGTTAGAAGGTCTTCGGTGCTGGACGTGCGAAATCTTTCTGTCACAGGATTTGACTTAGAAATATTTCCGAGGTTGGAAAATATTTCAATCACTTGATTTGAAGATAGAATTTCTTCAAGTCTCGGTGTCTAGTGAGGAGCTTCGGAGCTGCGATGTGACTTCCTCTAGAGTTGGGAGCAGAATGAGAATTTCGTTGCCAGCAGGTTTAAACAAAGATAAACGACGGTCAGGGGGACCCAACACTATGTTGCAGTTCATTTCTTGAGATTCTCTAGAAAATTCCTAACAGGCTAGGCAGAGTTCTCGGGTTTTGAAGCGTCTCGGAAGGTGATTTGAGGCGTCTCCCTGCCATCATGGAATCGCAATTGAGGCGATCTTTGTTGCATGGCTCTTCTAATGTTTACTTATGTCGAGGTTCCTTGGCGTCGTAGTTTGAGACTCTCTTGTGTAAAGAGTGGATCGCCTTGGGAACCAGTAAACAGTATGGCTGGCCACGTAACTTTTGTGTTAATTTATTATATGAGGGAGTTTCAACATATTATTTGTATGAAGGTATGTACCTTTCTTTATATGTAGGAATTGTGTTCCTACAATGAGATATAGATTCAAATTGAGATTCCTACAATGAGATATAGATTGGCTATTGTGTTAGCACAAGATGTAGATAGCATTGGGAGAGGGGAGACGAGAGTAGAAAGGAAGGCAATTCATCGTGTATCGTTCTCACTACAATCAAGACCATCCGGGGTAGATGGTTCTCATTACAATCAAGACCGTCCGGAGGATATGGTTCCCCATCTGTCGAGTCTTTTGCGACTTGTAATCGTCCGAGATAGACGTAGTTGTTCGGAGTCGTAGTAAATTCTCCGAAGCATATCGAGATTACGTGAGAAAGATTATTTTTCTATCACGTATAAAGCGCTCCAAGTGAAGCACCAAATGTCCTGCTGTATAATGCGAAAGTTAAATCATGACGTGAGTTATAAAAATAAATACGCTATTGAATACGAGAATTCGCCGCGGACAGTAAGACCGTTCGGTGGACCGTCGTGCCAGCGAGCAGCAGGAACAGGTAGCGTGGTCAAGGTCGCAACCGGCACCAGACGAACGAGCGGTACGAGGCAATCAGCTGCGAGTACGACGAAGTAATATATTACGGAGGAGGATGTAGGACAAATGAGCTATTTCTACACACGATTTCGACGAAGATCTGTGGGGTGTGAGTATCTGTCTCTGTGAGACGAAACTTAATGTATGTGGCATCAAATGATGGGGACTTGCAATACTTTTAATTAGATTAGGTACTAGTATCTGTTCTCAGAGAACGACCCATCGAAATAAAGAATTTCATAATGTATTTCTTTTCTAGAAGAAAGAAGAACTTCAAGAATCATTTTAGATAATTTTTTTTATATTCTCTGCGCTTAAAATGTTTAATGAGCTCATAACGTGCAATATTATGTCATTAAATTTAAAGAGTATTAATGTTTTTTGTATTAAAAAACTTAAATCACGAAACATATTAAATAAGAAGAACGTTTGTCACAGTAATATCGCAAAGTAATGTTTCCTTTATTGTTTTATGTACTTGAAATATTTGTACATGTTAATTCTATGTTCAACTTGAGAAATCAAAATAAAATTGTGATAATCTGCATCAGAGTTCCGAATTCTTATTTTTTATTTAATCTAAACGTGTCTGTGTAAATAAAAATTAAACTTATTATTTTTTATTCTAATTAATCATGTAGCAGGGTACATTAGAAGA
>NNCF01132655.1:191280-211677 GCA_002313205.1 Laupala kohalensis | reverse complement strand
TATATATATATATATATATATATATATATATATATATATATATATATATATATACTGTAAATAAATTAGACGTAAATATATAATATATAAATTAGAATCACAAATAACACAAACTTTTTTGGCGTTATCATACAACGCATAGAATACAGAAATGAAGTGAAGAAAAGCATTTGATGCACAGTGAACACGCCGTTTTCCTGTCATTTCACCTACACCACGCATATCGAAATCCTACGCAAAATACTATGCTGATGAATAAAATGATTTGTAATGATACGTCGTCTGCAATACACGGACAGTAGAAGGAAGCAGACAAACGGGCGTCTAATTACGAAGCACTGCCTAAAGGGTTGTGATGTCATGGAACGTTGGTTCGGAATAAGGAAGGGATGTCCCACATACCGCTGAGTGTAATTGGTGACTGTGAGGCCTACCATCGCCAGCTTGTTAGAAGTTGAGAGCAGCTTACGATGTCCTTTTTGTAATTCGATGTCTGCTTTTAAAAAATGAACATTAAGAGACCGAGTTGGCTTTGCATGGGGAAGACATACGAAACACTCGAGTGTACCTTGGTTAAGACCAATCGATCAGACTGTGATCTAGTGCAGCCGAGTAAAAAGAGTGTTGTTTACATTAAGCTCCTTCCCCCTCTTCCCACCGTAAAAAGGACGAATGAAATTTTCTATTCATGAACATTAAAGAAGCGCTGAATAAAAATAGTTACATTTCAATAAACCAATGAAAGTGCCTACAAATCGTCAGGTAAAACAGCTTTGAAAATAGTAACAGTTCCCGACACGCACACCTGACGGTAGCTGATAAATTTGAGTGTTCATTATATAGAACTTACACTGTTCATTGAAAAACAGCCATTGTCGTGACTTAGTAAAATTCGTATTCCAATACATTTACTCATTTAGGAGAGTTTTTGGTGGTTTTCCTTATTTAATTACCTTGTATACCATATAAATTTTAACTTGAACCAATACTACAAATTTAATAGAAAATTATATTATCGTCAATGAAAATCACAATTGAGTACACACTCAGTTGACCGTACAGAAATCGAATATATGTCACTAAATTTCAGAATCTACCGTCGAATATAGGCTTGTTTGCATTGTATAAACCCTGCCAACTGGGCCTTGAGTGCAAGCCAATTTTCAAGTTCATATTCACCATCTGATCTGGGTTAATCGGAAAAGGTGGCGGAACTGTCTGTGAATAATGAGGAAAACATTTAAACAAAACATGATGTAATTGATGTTTACATACTTTCTCAGTTACCAATGTTACTTTATAATCGTTCTTTCAATTTTTGCGCAACAATCTTACATCTTTTTCTTGAATCTATTTACCCTCTTCCTGTGAATTGGATCCAAATCAATTTAGTAAATAAATTTTTAAATTTTCTATAGTTTACAAATAATATGAGCGATAAAAAGCATGTGGAGATTTTAAATTTCTCGTCTAATAAAACTCTAACACTTATATTTGTCTTTAATAAATATTTCCTATTTGTAATCAGGTATCATAATATATCACCCTAATTGGAACACATAATAATCTACCAACTCATTGTAATTGAATGTTTGTAATTAGCGATGATGGAAATATTAATGGAAAAAAGTTTCCTTTATGTCTTTGATAATTATGACTCACATTCAGCAAAAAATTCTAAATATATCATAATTTTCCATTAGAGTTTCAATTTTGTAGCATCCAAAACATGTAAGCTGCTATATAATGAATTCCATACTATCCATTTTTGATAATCGGAACTCACATAACTGAAATATCCGTGCCGTCATATATTTCAAACTTGGAATATCAAAATACTTTTTAAAGATAATTGTCATACTACGATAGTATCATTCTTCAATAGTCAATGATTAGTGCCGTTTGTCTCCTCTAGCCACCAATCCTATCTCAAACTTTTATTTCCACTGTAAAACCTGTCCGTTTCTAGATCAATGCCTCTGTTTATATCTTCATTTGACTTCTTTTATTTCGAATCGAATCGATTGTTTTTCATTTCTCACTTGTTTGCGAAACAGTAGATGAGATAAATGGACTTTGAATGATTTGGATTTTCTATTTACTATTCCTTTTTACAAAACCGACCGAGCATTTCAATGATTTTTCTGTGTTCATGCAAATATTCAGTCACATATTTGACAGCAACATTCTATAACAATAGAATGAGTATTCAAAGTAAACGTTGAAAGATGCGGTAATAATATGAAACAGAAAAGGAGAGACATTGGGTTCACTCAAGAATAAGACAAGTGTATCACAAACCAAAACCTTCCTTCATAAATAAAGCTCATCTGCTTCAGTGCTCGACCATTCTTCTGTGCACTGATTCAGACGTTTTCGTCACTACAGGAAACCCACCACGTATCAACCAGAAAAACCTGGGCGCAATGCGTTTGACGACACAGTTTAAGATGGAACGGGCACTCCTGGTTAGTCAAATCTCTGAGATGTTTTATTCATTTCTTCATTTTATTCTAAATATTTCTAAACGCATTAATATGAATGATAATGAAGGGAAAACACTATTTCATTTGTATCTAACAGTTGAGAGTATAGTACCAACAATTTTGAGGATCTCTCTTGACTCGTTTGAAATGCGTAAGAGCATTTGCAAACATGGCGGCCGAGTGCAACAATTTTTTGTGTCTTACCTCGGGAAAAATAAACTATTTTTCTCAAGTGTTCGGTGACCTCTAGAAAAAATTGATGTGAAAACTATTATGGAATATTTCCTACAAATCAAAGTAAATTTTCAACGCTATCGTAGCTAGGTTTTCAAAAATTAATAATATTTTATAAGACTTAGTGTACTACGCCATCAATCATAATTTCAATAACTCCACTTAAATGACCAGAGAAGTATGTTTATCAAGTTGAATTCACAATTAGTACGTGCGACTGTTTATTAATTCTGTTTTCAGGTAGTTCCTGGTCAACAAAAAGAGCTTCGTCCACCTAGTAGTTCGTGGATCTCTTTATTAGCATACATATGACAAATATGTTGTTTTAATCCATTTTTAGTCAAGATGGAATCTGTATATGATCCACTCCATATCATTACTATGTGGCTGTTATTAAGAAAACCGCTCTGTTCAGGTAATTTGGCATATATTTTATACTGGTGAACAATTTAGACATGGACTAATCCGTCACGTGGAATCAAGAAGACGACAAAATTATTCTCAAGAAATCCATTCGATTCTGTGCTCAATAGAAGGTCTGATAATAATTCAGTGTCAAACATCAACTTGGATTTTTGTTTGTGTATGTCAATAATATTGACCACGTGTAATTTGGCTACATATTCGCAACTTACTCAAGTCTAGTAATTGTTTATGTAAAATTTAGTATATTAATTTATCTACATATTTTTTGCATAAATAAAAATTATTCATAAATAATACATCCCAATACGTTGTATATCATTTTGTGCTTAATTAAGTCTTGCAGTATATATTGTTATAAATTAAATTTCCTTATTTTTGTAAGAACATGTATTGACAGTAAAGATCACTTGCTGCCAACTTATGTATCAATTTTGTAGTCGAATCTAAAAGTCAATTTTAGGTGTATAGTGTAGTTTACGATATGGTAAACATTAAATCTTTATTGAATATATTTGTTTTTATAAAAGAACATATGTGTTTTTGATCCTTGCGTTTCGTTTACCGACTGGGTTTTTACTTCGTTTTTTTCAGGACACTTAAACAGTCGCCAGATCGCGTTTTCTTCCTTAATCTACATCTGGATCAGTGCGTACATAGCCAGTTTGAATCATTGTCGAGAAAAATAGATGTCAATGTATGCGGTGTTTCAAAATGAGAAAAATCGTTATTATCACTATTTCTGAATAATTCTATTTTATTTCTCCTTAAGGTTGTGTAAGCGTGCCATGACCTAGTCAAGCATTGATGAAATTTTCAACGATGTTACCTATTCTGTTTATATTAAACCACGTCTTTATATGAGTAATTACCGAATTATTATGTATTAAGACTGAGGAACATTATGCCTTTTTAACTGAAACAAGTATTTGAAGAATGGTCTCTAGTCTTGCGACAGTTATCGATGAATAGCCTTCTAAATTGTTCGGAAAGGCAAGGCAAATTTAGAACTATTCTTTTCCATATTATGTACGTAATGCATATGGTTATTAATTTTTATATCGATAATATGAAATATGGTTCGGAATTTAAGAACCGTCTCCAAAGGATTTATAGGACCCGTACAACTTCAAGATGGTTTTATCCAAATATCAGCCTCGCAAGATCAATCATTTATTTCACCATTTATGGATATATTTTATTATTTCATTTTTAAATATTCAGGATATTGCAAAACAAACGTCAGATCGCTAATCATATACATTGTTTCCTCTTCTTCGTTACCACACAGTGTAAATCATGCAAGTGAGGTACCGCAATTAAGGACATTTAAATACGTACCGGCGATTTCCATTTATTTCATCTTTCTCCTCCTTACGCATATATTAGCACTGAAAACGTATGTCAAGAAAAGAAGATACTTGACTCATTTATTCGAAATGGCTTGACTGATTTATTAACTTGAACACTTGAACACGTTGCACAAATACTTTCCAACCGACAATTGCATGCAATGTGTGTCAGTAAAACGTGGATGAAATTGAGTTTAAACTCGTTCATGGTTGCAATATCTGGATACAAATTACTTCGTGCGGATTGAAATATGAGGGATTAATCACGTGGCGGTGGAGTGCGCATTTTTCTCCAAAACGACATTTAGTACAAAGTTTTAGATTCATCCGATAGAAAACAAATAAAAAACTAGTATACCTGGTAATTGAAATACAACTGTTAACCAAAAAGTGTGTATTATCGGTAATGTACTCTCCTCCTAAAACTAGTAATATTGACAATATTCTGAATGTTTTATCAAAATTTGTTTGTCATAACGAACATGTTATTTCATTAGTACATTTCAACTTGAATTAAAGAAAAGTGACGCGCAGCTATTAATTTTAGAAACATGTTTTTTAGTCTGAATCAAAAGATTCTTTCACTTCAAGCAACACATCATACGAGTGAGGACGTATAGTGGATTGATCATATCGTTGTGTCCAATATAGAAAAAGTGCTACTTCACGGACAGACACCCGATCCGGGAATATCAAAACATGATCTTATATACGTCTCGTATAATTTTAAATCTCCTAGGTACAAACCAAAAATAATCAATTACAGAGACTTCAAAAAGGAAAGGAATGTAACTCATAAAATTTTTCCACGCACAAAGTGTGACAGTGATAGAAATACTTGAAAAGTTAAGAAATTTAGTCACTAGAAAAATTAAAAGTGCTAAAACTAGTTATCTTCTCGGAACAAATCGCAATAGGAAAACTCCCCGAAGTCTTAGTGTCAAAAATGTAAATCCACATCACATGTCAATATTCCACTAAACGATCTTAACCAAAACATTGTGAATTCTGCTCCGGATCTTAGTGAAATAGTAAAATCTAATACTCTCAAATCAATAAAAGTTCCTAAAAAACATCATACTTCTCTTACGTAAACTCTGGTATGATATTTAACATATGGATCTGATTGCATATATGCTAGGCTCTTAAAACTTTCTGCTCATATAGCAATTCCAGTCATTACACACATAATAAACTGTTCTCTTGTTCAACCCATTGTATAAAAACCCTCATCCCAATCGGGCAATTACTGACCGATTAGCATACTTCCAACACTTACTCAAAAGTGCTATAGAAATTGGCTCAAAATTAAATAGAAAGTTATTTAATAAAAAAAGCATTGTAAACAAGAATCAGTCAGGTTTTCGAACCTATAAAGACACAGGAACAGCTCTATTGAAAGTCACTGAATATATTAGAAAGAATATCGACCGCGGTGAAGTAACCACATTAATACTTCTTGACTTTAGTAAAGTATTCTATTCTGTCGATTTTAGTAAAGCATGAAATTCTTTTGCTAAATTAAAAAATATAGCTTTTGCTAATCTAACATTAAAATGGTTCCGTGAATATTTAATTGGCCGCGAACAACTAGTCCAATCAGGTAAATATAAATCAAATGCACTTAAACACACAGAGGTGTTGCTCAAGGGACAGTTTTAGGACCCCTAGCATTTCTCATCCATGTAAACGATTCAGGAAAATCTCTAAAATATAGTGAATACCACGTGTTCGCTAACGATCTCCAAATGTATCTCAGCGGACGAACATCGGAATTAAATACTATCGTACTGGCTTGACATGACTCCACATTTTGGCTTCCTCTCTAGGTTTATTGCTGAACCCATCAAATCTCAGTGTTCGATGATTGGTTCACGAAATTACTTAAAAGGTTCTAAGAATGGGAACCGCCGGATATTAATACAAATAGTGTATCACTTCTACGGTGCAAATGAGCGCGTAATCTGGGTATTTATGTAAATAATAATTTAGGTTGGAAAACGCAAGATGACAAAACTTGTCAAAACGTTTTTTCCTCTCTCCATACCCTAATGTGTCTTCGTAATTTATACCAATTTCCACGAGAAAATTTCTGGTAATTTCACTAATAATGCCTTACTTTGATGACTATAACTTTATCTTTTCAGATTTAAGTTCAAAGCTACATCACAAATTACATGTTACACAAAATGCATGCCTCCGTTTCATATTTTATCTACGCAAATATGACCCCGTATCAAAATATAATTTAAAACCTGAAATATTCCCTATTAAATTACGACGTATTCTTCTTTGTCTAATCATGCTGTTCATGATTCTAAATAATAAACATTTTACTCAATTTGCTATAAACTTTCAATATTTAAAACAAAAAACATCTAGAAATGATGACATCACGACACAGAACGGCCATATTCAAAAGACCTTTACAGTATGTGCAATCCGTGAGTGGAATAAACTACTACCTGACGTGAGGCAATCGAATGGTGTCCATATATTCAAAAGAAAATTAACCTCTTGGTTGCGCCAACATCCTCCATAGTATGAAATAAATACCTAGGCACTTTCCCTAATATACCTTAATATTATTATTATTTTATTCCGTTAAGGATCTCAGGTTTTTCTGCTGGTCATAGTAAGATACGGCCCACACCAAACACACTCACTCGCGATGATCCAAAAATTTTCTGACTATTCTTGTTGTGTTGAGCAAAACAGATTTCTGAAGTTTTACAGAAATGGTCTTACGCAATTTTAACATGCCAATACTATTGTGGAGGGAGATAGGGATGACTCCTGTAGAGGACATTTCTACCGGTACCCTGTAAACTCTTTTCTTTCTATATCCTTAGTATTTCTGCCTTAAGATTACTGTATTTCTGATATTTTTCCTGAATTGTTTTCGGAAGGTTGTGTTTGGCACAGCTATCTCTATAAAATAGGTCTTCGTTACTTGATCTCTTAGCACTATGTCTGGTGTGTTGTTATGAATTGCACGGTCCGTGATTATTGACCAGTCATAATATAATTTGAAATTTGTTGATTCTAAAACATCAGCCGGCTCATGTTTGTAGTAAGATGTGCTATTTTCTATAAGACAGTACTTTAAAGCTAGTGCATGGTAAATTATGTAAGCCACATTGTTATGGCGATGTAAATAATCAGTTTGTGCCAATGTTACTGTAAAAGACAGAAAATAGAGAATGTCGACTTTCACCGGTTAATGTCAACATTCACATAGTCACTTGGTGTATGTCCGAAATATTTGCTAAGTTGCTTTATTTCTGACTTACTCTGGTAAATGTCGACATTCACCATGCACTAATGGTGAATGTTTAACATTTCGGAGATTTATATTTTTTTACCAAGCATTTAAAACACACACATTCTAAATGGGAAAAGAAAATAATCGCGACAAAAAAATATTGATATTCTAAATGGGTAAGTAAACAGTGCATTTTAAATGGAAAAAGAAAATAACAGTAATAAAAAAATTATTTAATTATGAGATTCAAATCATATTTATTGCAACAACTTAAACTATTATGACATTATGAATTGCACAAGAGTCCCTTGCTTTTACAGCTGCATTTATATGAGGAACACTTCCTTTTGCAATGACAGCGTGTATAGCCTTGCCCCCCACTTCTCGAATTAGCTGCTGCTGCTTTCTTTAATCGTCTATAATCCAAAGGTGTGTTACACTTAGTTTTAGCAGAAACCACTTCAGAAAGGATTTTAGAGTACTTTTCTTGAGAAAAATAAAAACAATTGTCTTCTCGTTTACCCACTATTAATGCATTTAACTTTTCAAGAAAAAGATCAAGATTTGCTGCAGTATCCGTTTAGTATAAATTACGGTATCCGAAAAAAAATTAAGAAAACGTTGCACGCATCATCAAAGTTGCCCTTTTCTGGGAGTAAGATTTGGAATCACAGTATTGTTGATAGTGTTCTCATAACTGAAAGATTATGTTGAATGCCACCATCACTTATTTCCTTTTAAAAAGCAGCGGAGATGCGTCTTGGGCATTGTTGTCTCCTCGACACCTCTTCTGTTGATAACAACAAACGAAATGACGGAACTTGCATTTTAAGTACTTCATTCAAGTATATTAAATGATTACATATTTCTTCCGCGTAACCTATACGTGGAGAAGATATGCGATAACTTTCGGTCAGGTGAAAATGGCGACCAGCCGGGACTCGAACTCGGGTCTCTTGCTATGATCGCAAAGGGTGTTAACCGCTCGTCTTCCACAACTGTACACCATTTACACCCAGACCTATACCCCGGAAGACCTGAGACACATCCCCATACAGGAGATAAGTGAACCAGGCGGCACACTATGCTGTGTGCACTTTATTGCCGGTTTCACACGTACCTACGTGTTAAGGTTCGTTAAGTACATATTTCTTCCGTGTACCCTACACGTGGAGAAGATATGTGATAACTTTCGCCATTTTCACCTGAACGCCACAACTATTTGCACTTTCCCTTTCTTCTATCTCTTTATTCTTAAAAGTATCTTCTCCCCATATTACTTCTATTACTCCCTCTCCCCTTCTACTTCTACCCCTCCCATTTATGTTGTTGTAACTTTCAAAATGTAACAATTTGATTTGTGTTATGTCCTTTAATTTGTAATTAGTTTAGTATGTAAGTCAGGATGTAAACCATAGTATAATTTTATATCTAACAGAAATTTTATTCTGTGTAATATACCCCTATTATATATATTTTGTATTTATATATGGTTTTTTTAATATTTTTTGTAATGTTTCCCTTAATTTTGGTACAGTCGTTGTGTTTTGTTATAATCATTTTTTTTTTTTTGCAAATTTCTTTTTTTCCTTTCCACTGAGATTCTTTTTTAACAGGTACAACTTTAGTTTATAAATCAATTTTATTTTATTTTATTTAATAAATAATTTGTTATATTCGGCCTTCTTGTTTTGCCAGTTGTAGATATAGAAAGTACCCTCCCATTTAAACCAATTTTGTAAATATTTTTAAAGTGGTTAAGCGGAAGAGTAACTACAGTCTGAGTCACGCCACTAATAAAGTCTTCTTTATTATTTATTTATTTATTACTAACAGTGACGCATCTGACTACGCTTGTACAAAAAATATTCGTAAGGATTATGTACGTGAGTTTAGTGCGGATTGTCGTACACTATTAGTAACTGTTCTATTCGTTTACACTTTTAATACTAAATACGAAATTTAGTGAAAATTACCTTAGAAGTATTATGTGTCATATGATCTAGGTAAATAAAATAGTCTTGCTAAAGGAAAGTAAACGTACGTCATATAAATAATGATAGACACAAATAATTCAAAAATAAATAACATTATTTTAATACATAAGAATAATTTTTCATACTATTAAATGCAAAAGGATTATAAATTTATAATATTATAATACATGCTATTTAATTTAATCAGTCTTTGTGTTGCATGTTACAATATAGGAATACGTATCATTCATTTTATTCTTCCTTTTTTATAAATCACTTTCTTTATCAGTAATAATTACTACATCAAACGTGTGTACCACCTGCTTAGCACGTAGAGACAATGCACTGTTCGGAATCTCTCCGTTGCAGTCAAACTTGTGTTGATTCATCCTTTTGAATAGTATCTGCACCGTCAGAATGTTTTTAAAATTTACTTTTTGTTTTATTTGGCTTAAATGCAATAAACATTCCTATTGGTAAATATTCTCAAATATGTACATATTATCGTACAGAATGTAAGTATCGTTAACATTTCATTAAAGAAACACTTCTCTTATTACTGCTTCGTCTCTCGATTCTTCCTTCGCTTGCTGTGGGCGTTTCGCTCAGGACAATCACGTGACAAAGCAACGGCGGCTACGCCACACTCGGCAGCTCTCATGTTGTTCCCGCTGCGCATGGCATCAGTAGGGCTTCGTTTTCATTCTTAGCCATTTGGAGCGGATCGCTTCCGGGAAGCACCTCACACACGAAAAACCCGTAGAAACGGTTGGTCGATGACTAAGAGCTCAATCGAGCAGCAGGGTGACAGGATTTTATGTGCACGATTACCACTAGATTATTCACAATTATCTGAAATAACATGGGCTCATAGTGGGGCTCATTAAGTCGTCAGGTTACAGGTAATATATTTATGTGGTTACTAATTACACCTGTTTATTCGGTTTAGATGTAATAATTTCAACCTGTGAAATTAAACAAATGAATATTTTACTACCATTGTTATACATTTCGCGCTTGATTAAAGCAACACATTAGAAGTTAATGCGATATAAATAACATTTGTATGTTTTCTTTTAATTCCTTTTTTCGTGGTCGATAAACTCCATATGAAATTGATTTCTCGCAACTAAATCTCAGCTTTATAAATTTATATTGTCGATGTCAGGAAACCTCGAATGAAGAAGATAACGATCTAAACATTCAGGTGATCTATATCACAACACGATAAGTAGTAGAGCAAACACTAATAAAATCTTTGATGAAGCTCGATTCGACTCTTCAATCATGAAGTTCCTTTCGAATTTAGAGCCATTTAAACATTTGTCAATACCAAGTTTTAAAAATTTTGTTCCTCTTTGTGTTGTATTGTTTCCTGTTTTTTTGTACATTAATAAATATAATTAATAAAATAATAATATATTAAATATAATCGGTTCAAATAATTTTTTTTTAAGAAATAGCACAAAAAGAACCAATTTTGTGTTCTAGAGTAGAGAGCTGTAATGACAAAACGATGTAATATTTTAATAAATTAAAGGAAGGTTATGCAGTGGCCACGGATAATGATGCTCTATATATGAGACAATGGTGCCGAATTTTGTTCAACTCTTCTCTTATACCGTACTTGCACATTAAGTTTTCATTTTGCTGAAAAATATTCTAATTTAGAAGATTTCAGATTTTGCACAATCAATAGAAAAAAACTAAATTTATTCTTCCTGTGCATTTTGAGAGTAAAAATACATTAACCAAATATACGCATAAGCTTCACCGGGAAAATCTATTTCATCTTCATTTAATATAATTGTATATTTTTACAATATCATTCAAACTTCATTATTATCCTCAATGCAGCATTGTTGCAACTTCAATTGTTGTGATAATATTTATATATAATATTAAATAAACTCGATACATTAAAAAAATAATCTGTTTAATACTAACTTAAATTTGCACAATGCATTTTTTAAATCTAATTTTGTTAAATCAACATAGCCATAGAACTGCTATCAAACAATACTGAAAGCTTTTATATTTTCAAAATGGGTGTAACGGGTCATTGCATTTTTAATTAAGCACTAAAAATTTTGCCTGTCGATTATTACTCATATTTCAGGTCTACTATTCTTTAAATGTATCTAATATCATATGACGAAGTTCAATTCACGATATTTGCTCATTTCCGAGTGGGTTATAGATGGCTTTCTAGAGCACAACGAAGTAATAGGTTCGAAGACGCCGGCCCAACCCTACAGCTGTTTTCTGAAAATAACACCAAGAGGGCGTAAAATCAAAGCAATATATATTGCCATCAACAAGTCATTTAATCTAATTAACTTGTAAATAAAACTTTTCTGTAATGGAACTAATCAACTCTTTGTAACATGCCTTTTTTGTCTCTAGTAATAGCTTAAAGCCGAGGAATAAGGATTTCTAAATTTAAATAAAAATGTTAAAAAATAGTAGTTCTATATTTATATTAATAGTTATAAATTTAATTTATCTATGCATTTTGTTTACATACGATTTGATGGATATTCCTCTCACCTTTAAAGTTATTTATGTTTTAAGATCAGTGCAAATAAAAGAAAAAGAAAAATAACAAGAAAAGTAGTCAAATTTTTTTTACCGATAATTTTGTAACAGATACATAATAACGAACCAATGCCATTTACACTGAATTATAATTTAAATATCAATATTTAAAGTTCTACATATATTTAAAAAATGCTACAGACCCTAGTTACAAAAAGACCACTATTATGAAATTAGAATATTTTTAATTTGCTCAAAACTTAAAACAGAAATGCCATATGAGGAAAAGTATAATCATAACAGTTTGTATATACTCATAACGCAACTGACATTAGTTACTGCCAAATAACATTAATCCTTTAGTATTTGTATTTTTATTTACTGTTTATATTCATTGTAAGTGAATACTTGCGTATAGTATCCAACGCCTGCCGCATATTATAGTGCTTCTATAAAGCTCTCATGTACTAAGACCATATATTGCACATATTTTTATGTTCAAAAAAACCCCTTTTGAATTTAAATATATGTAAAAAACAATTTAAACTTTTTTTAAAAAATCAGATTAAGAGATGGAAAAATATTACGGATTCATGATTTTTCTATTGATGGAGTTTCGTATATAGTTATTTTTAGATTTTCGTGACGTACAAATGGAAAAAATTGTCCATATGACTATTTTTGAATATTGCCATTTTGTTCTCTCTAAATAGTTCCTTAAAAAACGGGAATGGTGAAGTAGACAGAATTAGTAGTTAGTGTCTATGACAAATAACACCAGAAGCTTAGTGCATTGATTAACAGTAAGTTTTTTAAGTTGTAAAGCATAATACGACGTATTTTAGCTGCGCACGGACGTACACGACCGGAACCTTTGCAGAATGCGAGAGCATCCAGAGGCGCAATCAGACATGGGGTAAAGATGGTGACACACGTTGCGGTACGCTGGCATCGATGGCGGTGTGTCACCGCATGACATGGTGGCGTATACGTTGGGGATTAACGCGGGACTAATTTGGATGTAAACACGCGACATTGTTTCGTAACGACGTCCATTTGTGGGAGGGATTAACTCCACGCCATGGCCAATGATCGCCGCTAAATTAGAGGAAAATGCTACAACAAGGCAGAAGGAAGGTATCTCCGAGAAAATTTTGGGTCGAAAACTATATAATCCGATTGCATAATGTGAAACATTTGTAAATTTGCGTTACACTCCCGACTTATACCGTTGTCAAACGATACAAATATACTGTTTATTTCCTCAGATATGACGAGATACACGTTTTAGCATACATCTGTCGTATAAGACAATCCCCAAAATTATCAACGGTCAACGGAGACAAAAAGTAAGATTTCTAATGTTAATACTCATAAAAGGCGATTTGTTATGAGATACTAATGAAGAAATCGATTCGCTAGGTAAGAATGGGACCCATATAATTTCTCATTTACGTGGATGATATAGCAAATTCTTTGAATAAAGTAAATCCCACATGTACGCCGACTACCCCTAAATTTAGCTCAGCGGGCGCACACCGGATTTAAATACAAACGTGCAAAAAAAATGAAGACTTGACTTGTCCCCACACTTGGGCTTTCTTTCTGGGTTTATTACTAAACCCATTAAACGTGTTGTAGTCACCTCATTTTTTCATTAAAAGTAGTTTCCTCCGCATAAGAGTTTTGGTTCATTGTATACTCCTTTTATATTTAATAGTTAGAAAATATTTGGGAAAATTTACTGTTTATAATTGTTGCATTTGATTTACTTTAACATGACTTCATATTGTCTATTTAATTTGTAACAATTAATTTTTTATAGACTGAGATAAAGGGAACTTGTCTATCAAAGAAGGGGTAGTATCTTTTGTGATATGTTTTCCATAAAACATTTCCCCTTAGAAAAATGGAACTAATACCATGAACTGTGCTATCAAAAATTCTTCACAACCATAAAAAATACGTGTACTAAACGGAATATATAAGATATTGTTTTTGTACTAGGCTCAGAATATTTAAATATTGCAAGATAAGAACCACAATTATGTGTGCATTTATTTATTAGTGCATCGTAAAATAACTTGTGTCTTGTTTATTATTCTTTTATGGGGAACAAATTTCGTGCCGCCCAAACTTCATTATCAGTGTCAAGAGGACACACAGCGGAGAATTAACGGGTACATAATAAAGCCATTTTAATGTGTGAGAAATCATCGTCTGTTTCTTCGTTGTCCCTAACAAAGAGTTGAACATGTGGTAGGCGGATTCGTGATCCACTGACGATTTGCGTGTAAAGAGTCAACATTCAGTACGAACGTATATTTGGTCCCTCGTGTCACAGAGAAATATATTAAAAAACATGAAGGACAATCTTATTATGATCGACATGGAATCCGTAATCAAGATAAACCTATATGCTTTCATCAATCTAAGCAATCTAATAAAATCATATTTGTAATTAAATTTCACAGACTAAAACTTGAGAGGGACGATATAAATCATATTTACGGATTACACACATACGACGACACGCATATGTAGAACGTATGAAATTCCAACTTTAAAAAAGTTCAGTCGCTTGTCAACGCTATGTTTGTATAGAAGGAACTATCAGCGAGTCTGATTTTTACTGCAATGCAGTTTTAAGCGTTTTTAACATCAAAATTACAATTGTTATAATAGTATTTCCTTATGTCTGGAGGAAGAAATTGTGTACTAAGAACAGTTAAAAGGAAGCAAATCATTGATTTCGTGGCATTATTATTATCAGTCATTAATCCTGTACCCGATGATTGTGGAATGGTAATTCTACCCCAGGAATTTCAAGTATCCATTGTGGATGAATTGATTTTCAAACTGCATACGAGTTATTCATCTATTGACATACTGCAAAATCCACTCAATGCTACCTTCAACGATTCTTTCTTTCAACGAGGTTGCATTTCAAAATTTCTCATAATTTTTTTAACAGAGCATCAGTTGAAAGAAACTAATTCCTCTGTGGAAACTTTAATCAAACTGTGGAATCCTCAAACACGTTGCTTACTTATTTTACCGCATTCCCCAAAAACTGGCGCAGAAGATTTATTGTTGACTATACGAAGACATCATATCGACTATGGAGTAGCTGTGACGATGTTGCCGATTGACATGGAAGTGTTGGAAATTGAGTTTTGGTATGTGAATTATCAAACGAAGGAAGAAACAAGCTTATCACAACGTNCGGATGCAGGAGTAATTAAGAACTCAAGAATTTCGAATAACAGTGTAACACCAATAATATTTACATCACATCTGCGAAAGAACTTCAATGGTTGTGTAATTCCCGTTTCCTATGTCAATTGGCCTCCTTTTATAATGCAAAATGGAGAAAATATTCTCTGTGGTTTTGAGATTGAAGTTTTGAATGTCGTTGACAAAATTAAAAATGTTCGATTTCAATTCTCCCAATCCGAAAGTAAAGGTAATCCATGGAATGAATCGTACATCCAAATTAACAAGAGAAACGTGGACCTTGTAGTGGGTGGTTTTGTTTTTACTGTACTTAACATACCTCGTTATGATTCTTCACCTTGCTTATCACGCTTTCCCTTTCTTTGGTATGTACCAGGACCGCTTCCTGTTCCGATCTGGAAAACTTTAGTTCACGTTTTCCATCTAAATCTATGGCTAGTTCTAATAGTCTCATATGTTGTAGTTGCTGTTATTCCAGTCGGTCCTCGAGGATTCAAAGCTTTCAGTGTTCTGCTTGGACAAAGCTACAATGTCCCTGATTCTTTCCCAAATCATATAGTTTTTCTTGTTTGGAGCTTCTCGGGATTGGTGTTATGTACTCTGTACGCATCTGCACTAGTTCCTTTGTTTTCAAATCCCCCAGTAATCGTTTACTTTACGTCACAGGAAAGTATTTTGACCTCGACCATACATATTGGAGAAAATCACGCATGGAATGTATATTTCTACGAGACAGATGAAAATGAATTAAAAAATAATAGATTTGGAATAGATCCATCGCGCTTCTTGAACTGTAGTGACATTTTGAAGTGTCTTGACCGGATGGCTAACGAACGTGATGTGGCATTCCCTTTGGATGAGTCGTTCGTACAACCAATTATCAGAAAACAACATAACTCTGAAAAAGAGTATATTTCATCACTGGAAACATACGAGGGGAACTTATGCAATGTCTTTTATTTCCAGAAAAACTCTATATTGAAGACTAGTTTTGACGTTGTATTTACCGCAATGGTCGAGACGGGTTTAGCATTAAAATGGTGGAAAGACGCAGAAGAAAAAGCAGAAGAAATTCTTTTGAGTGAGCAAAAACAAAGTTTCAATACTCGACAAGAACTTCGGGTTTTATCACTGACTCATTTACAGAGCCCGTTCTTGTTATTTATCACGGGAATTGTAATATCCGTCGCAATGTTATTTTTTGAACATTGTGTAGTTTCAGTGATAAACTACCGTGACAAGGTTCCGTACCGTTAGAAGTAATGTAGTAAGTATAAGAAGGATCTAAAACAACATACATTTAAAACGAATTTAATCAATATTTAAAGTAATATAGCGATGACGCGATAAATTATAAGAATTAAAATACAGTTACATTATCGTAAATCATATAAAATAATATTTATTGGGAAATTGAAACACATTAATTCTGTCCTTGAGTAAATATATTTCTTTTTATTATGAAAACAATAGAATTTTGGAAAACGTTTAAAATGTTTTGACTGAAGTTCAGTAAAACATATTTTTTATATTTGAGGAATGTAAATTGCACAAAATTATTCGTAAACGATAATGGCCTCTTGGGAAAACAGGATGGCACTTCCGGACGATGTATTCGTTTTATGACGAGTTTCGTGTTTGTGAACTTGACTGCTTTTTTTAAAGTTTCTTAATAAACGTGACTACTTCATAAATGTATTTGCAAGGAAGAGGGAAAGTATTGGATTGTTTATGTTTTGCACATTCGGTAAAAGAGAAAAGACACTCAGGGCCACAGAAAACAATTGGAGGCCCGACCAAGGACATTTCTACAATATGAAGTTAAATCTTGTGGTATACAATGGATTCTGTACATGAAATGGGAATGTATGCAAAGCAAGGTGTACTTGAATCTTGTAGTTAATTTTTACCATGATCCTTAATTTGACGCTACGATAATTTACATTAATAAACAAAATGTATATAAAAGAGCAAAAATCCAAATGCTTTACATCGTTTGTGGCTCATTTATGAGTACTTATCTGTGAGAAATTTTATTGTTTTTTAAACAAAGAAGTAACAAATGATGATATCAAATTTGTTACACAAAGCAGCGCTAGACAGCCCGAGGTAACAGTGGGTTGTATCGACTGCTGCTTTGCCTAGGTTTGCGTTGCCGGTTTTAATATTGAAATTGGTACCTAATTAAATTTGTCCAATTGACTAATGTACAAAATATGTAAAGATATTACCTATATAAATTTTGTCTTGTATATAGTTAATAAATATATTAATGTTTATTATGCAGTGAAGTTTCATTTTTACTTCAGTATCATTCAGTTTATTTTTCCCTTTACATCTCTTTCTCGGGTGCTGTGGCATACATAGAATATGAATTTATGGGTGTGTTATTTTGTTACAATGTTTTTAAGGATGGCAGTAAGTTAAGAGACAAGCTGTTCTTTCAAATATATCGAAGTCGTTTTATCATAAGTATAAACTACTGAACACGCCCTCTACTATGTTTTTCTCAATTCCTCATCTCACACTGTAGAGTATTTTACCTCATTGGAGTCCCGTGTGTTGAAATATTCAAACCGTTTTGCAGAATATTGACTGACTAACTTACAAATACCTACTTGCTCACAAGGTAATGTTAGCAAATATTTCAAAAACGTCATGATTCTAAGTAAAAACTTTGTACTTTGTTTCTTTTTCAACATACATTTGCATGTGCTAAGAAATAGGTGAAACTATTAAGTGTCTGTTTCGCACTTTATTCAGAGGGATAAATTCAATACTATTATACAAAAGAATGCATCATAAAACTAGAAATGTATTAAAGTTTACTCTTTTAGCCGGAAAATTTTGACATGTACTTGACACGGAGTCATTCCATTCTCACAATTCAATTATAAGTCTTGTAGTATTATAAGTAGGACTTGTATTTGGTGTAAGAGAGGAAGGGGCTCGAGTTTAGGTGAGGAGGGCAATGAACGGCTTGTATTAAAAAAATCCTGTGAGATAACCAGATGGTCATGTTTATTCAAACGTTTGGTAACCAAAATTTTCGTCTATTTTCTTTCCTATTTTGCATCAAATTAAAAATCGGCTTTTCGTGAAAGTTTAATCTTCTTGTGCAGATAATAATTATTAAATGATAAATTTAAATGATAAATTTATTGTCAAAATACAGTACAAACTGCGTATGACCACGTGGAGGAAAAAATCTAATTTAAGCAAGCAAGGGACCATCCCATCAATTCCGATCAAGGGCCCTAAGGCAGAGGCGGATTAAAAAATTTCAGCAAAAGTTCCTAGATAAGATAAAAAGTTATCTGCGTGTTATAATACTAATAGAATGTCAATATGTTTGTAATTTTAAGCAAAAAATTACATGTACAAGTTATTATCGAACTATAGATTATTCTGAGTATAGTGTTTAAAAATCATAAGAGTTGAAAAAACACTAAATTCACGATTTATTGTTACAATAAACACGCCCCTAGACAAAGCCTAGAGAACCTGTATAAGAAATCCGCCTCTACCCGAAGGAAAAACGGAGAAAAACCCGGGCCAGGATGGGGCTACAGAATTAATGTACACAACCGTGCCAAAGTTGAGTACACATAAAACTAAATTAATATGAGCCATAAGACAACACAATCATGCAAGAAAATAGTTTTTGAATTGTTATAAGTTGTTTAAAAAGTACTACAGCAATGGCGTGATAAAGTACAAGACGAATTTAACTCTAATTAAAATCAATAAATTCTTTTACATTGTAGAAGCACTGGTGCAGGATGAAGTTTTTAACCGCTGATATGAACAGATTCAATTTCATAATATATTTTATATTCATGGGCAGGGAATTATATAGAACGATTCCCAAATGATAAGGTCCCTTTTGGCAAAGAGTTNCGATGAATATTACTACTATTGCGTGTATAGTGTTCGTGAACGAGACTGTTTCGTATAAAGCAAGGGTGGCACTTCAGTAATTCGGTCTTAACAAACACGACTCTTTCATAAATATAAAAGCAGGGAAGTGTTAAGATATTTAATTCCTTGAAGAGTTACGGGGGTGAGATTTACAAATTATCCGAACTATCCTCTTCTGAATTTGAAAGTTTGAATAATCTGACCGGAATTACCCCAGAAGGTAATGCCGTAACGTAATTGAAAGTAAACGTTTGCAAAATAAACGCAACGGGAAATACGTGGACTAACTGCGTTAACTAAGATTCGGAATGCGTAACAGATATTGCTTAATTGGGAATTAAGATTGTCAACGTGAAAATTCCATTTCAGGTTATCTTGAATATGGAGACCTAAGAATTTTGTATTCGTAACTATTTTTAATTGTTTTCCGTTTAAAGAAAGAGAAACCTGGGGTAAAGATTTTGTGATACTTTTCTGAAATGACACAGACACTGTTTTGTCAGTGTTCACAATGAGACGATTTGCATGGAACCAAGTCGAAAGGATAGACAAAACTTTTTGAGCATTGGCGTGTTTATATAGTAAATTAGTGTCAACAGCAAAAAGAACCATTTTGCAATCTGATGTGGATGATGACATGTTGGTCACATACAATACAAACAGTATAGGACCGAGAATTGAACCTTGGGGTACTCAGCAAGTAAGTGGATTTGTTTCTGAAAGACAACGCTGAAGTATATTATTTTTAGTATAGGATATTTCTACCTCTTGATATCTATCTTTTAAATAAGAAGTTAGACATTGATGTGGAAGTCCACGAATGCCTAAAGAATGCAATTTTGAAAGGAGAATTCCGTGATCGATGACATCGAATGCTTTGGATAAGTCAAGAAAAACACCTTGAGGATTTTCTCCACGGTCAAGAGATGTGGTAACTTCGTTTAAGAAGGAAAATATGGCGCTTG